>JAAGNO010027557.1:38985-57479 GCA_033439905.1 Ceryle rudis
ACAAATAGAGAAACAATGAGAAACTACCTTGTGGTACACAGAATGACTGGTTCATGAAGTCAGAAAAAGGGAAAACTGCATTTAAAGAGAAGTGTGTTGGCCCAAGATAATTTTCTTATTCCCACAACCAAGAGATTAATGTGATATCAGCTTCTCCTCAGACACTGAGGAAGATGGTTACTGAAGAGGAGGCTACATTCAGATCATCAGCAATCAGAAATATCTTTGTCTTCCATTGTCTGCATGTCAGCTCTGTCCATCCACTCCTTCCTTAGAGGCTGAAGCCTGTACTTTGAAGCAGGTGATGACATGTCCCATACCCAGAAGGAACTTGTTTCCAACCTTTCTTACATGTATTTACATAAATGAAACAAGAATAGTTTGCTTGGCTTGTTTATTATAACAATATTCCAAGTACTAGAATAAGGCAACAACTGGGACACTGAGTGTTAGTGCTTCTATTTGACTTTTAAGTCTTTTTTTACGATCAGTATATCTTCCCCCAGGAGCATCACTGTTTTGTTACGTTTTAGACTGAATCCCTTGGCATTAACTGAATCATTGCTATTAACATAAAAGGGAGCAAGACCTGGTTTAGTTAGCTATATAAAAAAAATGCAGGCCAGGAGAAATACCCACATTTCCCTGGAAAACCAAGTACATTTCCAAAAAAAATATTTTGAACTTGTAGCCTTTTCAGTTTCGGTTTTCTACCAGATGCAAAACCCTAGGGAAGTTTGAACTGCAGAAGATTTTCAGGTTTTGCTGGCTTTTCTCTGAAGCAGGGCCAGGGCCATATCATCAGCTGAGTTCAAAAACTAAAAAACAAAACCCCATTTTTTGACCTCGATCCCTTGTCTTTCCATCCATGTTCAATTTTCTCACTTCACCTGGCCCTTGCGTGTTTTCATGTTTTCATGTCCTTCAACCCTGCCGACAAATGTCCTCTATCCTTTTTTCCTCTTCTCCAGGACTTTTTCTTTCCTCAGTGTCTCTACTTCTCATCTAAGCCTCTGGATTTGTTTTCTTTCCCTTACATCCCCTGCTCAGAGTACAGTGAAGTTTTGGTAAGGAGTTTGAACAATAACAGGGATTTTGAATGATCTTATAAAAGAGAGTAAATGAGGTTAATCCTTACTAGGGATTTTCAACTGCATTGTAAAAATCAGCCATTTCACAAATAGTAGGACTACTGGAGCCTGATTCCTACTGGGTTTGTGCCATGAGGCTGAACTGGGCAGAATCTCTGATGTCAAATACAAGGAAAAGTCATCTTAGTTGTGCTCTCAAAGGGTACCTTAAAGGACCTCTTGTCTTTCCCCAGATGCCATCTAGTAGTAATGCATTATGTCCCAGTGACTGCTGCCCCTTAGGATAGTTGTTGGTCCCTGTTTGTGCAGATCAGCTGAGCAGAGAATCTCTTTTCTGTGTTTTAACCCTGGCTCCCTGGTGGGATGCACACAGCGGGACAGGGACTGCCACATGAGGCCAGTGCTTGCAGCCCGGTGCTCCCAGCTGGGCCATCGGTACAGCTTTGGAAAAGAAGACTTCAAAAACTCTGCCTTTCATTTCAACACGAGCGTATGTTAGATAGCCTGGCTCTTCACAAGAAACCAAGATTACAGCTGAGAACACCTATGCAGCCTATGTTGCTTTAAATGAGCAAATGCAAGATTTTGAAGTCCAACCTATAATTTATGGGTTTCTTTATTTGTCAGGGCTGAGACACAGGCGGCTGTGCAATGATTACTGTGGAGCGGTGTGCTTGTGGCAATAGGATTTGCTGAAAAATTCTGGCCCCAGCAAGAGCAGAAGAAAGAACAGAACTGGCCATCGCCTTTTAGTACCTCTCCTTCAATAGGAATCCTGAAATGGGGAAAGCAGAAATTAGTCAGAGACCTCAAATTAATAATTAAGTGTTGACTTCACTAGTTCTTGCAGGACAACAAAATGACTGGGCTAAGATGTAGCAGCACAAAACTGTGACTTAGCGTTACTGAAACGGAGCAACCTTGCTTTGAATTATGTGTCAGGGAATCTGAAAATGGGGTGGTGATTTGGATCGGCATTGCAGTAAGTAATACGTGTTTCTAAACTGATGGCTGTAACACGGGTACGCTGCTACCAACCCTTAGGAGCGATGTAGAGCAGAAGCCAGTTAAAGGCCTAGTACCTCTTACTATCAGTTGCATTTTCTTGAAATAGGAGGTTTTTTCCCCCCTTTTTTTTTTTAATAAATCTGGTTTTAGGCAAAAAAAAAGTGTGCATTATGTGGAATTCAAGAAAGCACATGCCACAGGAATGTCATCCTGCCCTCAGGCAAATAGCTTAGCAAACCCCAAGCACCAAACTTTCAAAAGCGAATTCATAAGCTGCTTTCTGCAACATACTATATATTAACAGGCGTGAATTCAACATGCTTATCCCTCCCATTGCTTTGCTGAGGCAACTTTGTTCTACTAGAACAAAACTACCTAGAGGGATATGATCTCAAATGTCAGGTAATAAACCTTTCCTGTTCTCAGTAAATTTTTGTGTTTATATTTTTAATAATACCCAAACCTAGGATACTTTGCTTCTTTCAGAATTTTTTAACCCTGCAGGATATACCGTTGATGGAAACCAAGCATGAAAACTGTTCAATATTTGGCTGCATTATTTCATACAATTAGAGGTAATTCTGGGTTAGTAGCTGAAACTATCCAAGAACAACAAAAAAACCCCAACTTCTTAGAAGTGGCTTTGCTGCAGTTATTCCTGGTTTATGTTACACTGAACTAGCCATTAATAAAGAGCATTCTTTATGCCACTAAGTACCTGAATTTGGATTGTTAGTACCCATTAGTCTGGCCAAGCCTTTCTGTTTGATGCTTGAGATGCCAAGCTGTTCTAAAGGACGCTGCCTGGTGCCTGGTCCGCGAAAGTTTGCCAGGTCCTTTATCTCCTTGGTGTGCCCCGTATGAGCCTCCATCCTCAAAGGCTTCTCCCAAAACAAGGCAAAGTGGGGGCTGGTGCAGCAGGCATTCATGAGTGACATATGTTCTTGCCACTAGAGGGTATAATGTCTCCATCATACGGCTGGTCAGGCCTCGTGGTGTGTGCCTGTACACTTGGCTTTTTCAGGAGTTTTAGAACTGTGGCAAAGCTCCTCAGGGAAGCCCAAAAGAAACCTAACTTCTGCAGTCTGCTTTGACCATCTCAGACTACTTTTCAGAAAGGCGTGTGAATGAGAACTGACCGATGGATCTAAGGGGAAAACATAATTCTCAGGATTTGTGGGGAAAAACGTAATTAAAAAATCAACAGCCAGAGCTGTTTAGCAGACAGTGAACAGGAGAGGGAAATCCTAGCCTGTCAGCCCAGGCTGAACATGGAGGGCTGATGTAACACGAAGCACAAGCCAAACATCCATTAGTCATATTTGCTTGTGTTTGGGTGGTAGGATCTCTCAGCAGCCAAACCAAGGGTCCCAAGGCCAAGCAGCAGCCCTGGATAACAGTACAGCTGAAGAAATCTCTGACTATTAATTCTGAGGAAGGAAGAGCTTTTTCTCACTCTGCTGAGGTAACAAGCTCTGTGTCCATGCAACAGTCCCATGACCAGAACAGAGGGCTCCACAGCCCCAGCCAGAGACAAGGGTTGTGCCAGGGCAGCTCTTCTTCCAGAGGACACGGCATTCTTCAGGAAGAAAATCCATGTGCTCAGCTCTAGGATTTGTTCTGCCAGGCAACAAATGCATTTTTACCTCTAGTTAATGAGAAAACTGAGCTTTAAGAGAAAAGCTACTTCTGAACTCTTGGAAGGACACATGCAATTTATCATCCTATTCTTTAGTATTTGTAAATGAGATATGTTGAATTGTTTGTCTTGCAGTAGTAACTTGCTGTACTGTCGTTCGAGTATCTTGCTGGTTTACATACTGTATTATAAGATCAGTGAAGAAAACATGCAGCCTAAATTATACACACAGAAGCTCCTTCTTAACCTGTTAAAAAAGGGGGAAAGATAGTAGGTTCTCAGTCCAACCCTTCTGTGTTTTGTGATCTCCTACAGAAAGGTGAGACAGTAAAGGATGCTGAAATCCATAGGTGTTTCATATGAAGAAAGAATGACAAGTATTTATTTAAACAGCAGGAGATAGAGACCGCGGGTACACCCTCTTCTGCTACCTTGCCTTTGACAAGCAGTTAGGTAATCAGAATGTCTTTCTTTGGCTAATAGTGCCGGAGCCCTTGGCCAGTGCTGTCTGCCTCCCGCTCTCCTAGGAGACTTCTCCAGTGCTGGGCAGCCAGGGCATTTAGATGGCACCTGAGTGTTAATGTAAAAACACCAGCGACGAGTTCCAGATTTGCCACAGTTCAGTCTTTTATTGCTAGGACATCAAGTAGTCTCAGAAGTATTTGCTCTGCTAATCTGGACTACATTTAATGGCTATCAGATAACCCTGCCATGGTGATTGTTAAGGGGCTTTGTCCCCAGCCAGTTGAAGTGCAGATGGCCTAGCTGCAAGGCATCCATGACTGAACTCTTCCCACTCCATCCTGCATGTGGAGGGCCTGGACTGGTAGGACCAAACCCTGAGGAGAAGCCAAGCTGGTGGGGACTGTGCCTGTGACTGGCCCTAAAGTGTGAAAAATCCCAGTGCAGAAGCTCACTGGTAGTATTGGGAAGGGTGCTGACAGGCTTAGACATATCAAGCCGTAATGCAGAGAGTCTCTGCTGCTGCGCTTGTGTGAGGAAGTAGAGCCAAAAACTGTTGTGAAATTTGCTGGAGCTAAATTTGGCCCTCGGGGAAGATACGATATATTGTGAAGTTTCCTTCAGGAATGGGGCAGTTAGGGGCTATGAGTGAGAAACAGGGAAGATGCGTGAACAGGACTAGAAATGCCAGATCAGAGAATATTTGACCTCTGGAGAAAAGGGCTAAACTCAAATCTGGATAAAATGTGATCTTTGTCTACAGATTTAAACAGGATATATCCCAGACTCAGTTTCTGTTTACTAGCGTCACTAAGAGACTTGTCTGTCTTTTCAATTTTTAACCTGTTAGAATAATATCCCCTGTTTGTTTTCTGCTGGTTTCCTTGATTCTTGTCGGGTTTGTTTGTTTGTTTGGGATTTTGTTTTGTGGTTTTGTTGCTTGGGTTTTTTTCACCGTTATAAAAGTAATTTTGAAAAAGAGAAGCAGTATCTCCTATTTTCTCAAGACGCGGTTATTTATTTAATTGCTATTAAAAATTGAAAGCACTGAGTTACTTCTTTTCCCCCAAACACCTGTATACGTGCAAAATAGGGGGATTCTCTGCATAGACCTCCCCACAGATTCCAGTGGAAGGAATTAGATGCTCAAAGCCAAGATTATTGCAACAATAAAACATGTACAATGTTTTAAGAGGATTATCCTGGCAATAAAGGACATAAAGAAACAGTTGTGCGTATTCTATAAAAAATACAGGGACCTGTCATGAAACTACATTGCAGTGGAACTGGGAATTATGTGGATTTGTGCGAGTCTGAAAAAGGCCTGGAAATTAGTGCAACTACTTCTGTTTTGTTATCAGTTCTTAGGATACTGTATTACACTCAAATCCTAGCAAGTCCATTTCAGTTCCTGGAGGGTAAACTGGTTTTAAATGCAGGTAGCAGGCATATGTTGTGGGATAAGTTTATAGCTCATGTTAGCAGACCTGTGGGAACTCAATGTAAGACAAAACCATTCACAGTTCTCAGTCTGTTAGCAGATCTTGAGGTTGTCTTATGCTCCTGAAGCGACACTTACTCTGTTTTACCAAGGATTTTACCTCCTGTGGGTTACCGCATATGAGCTCTTCAGACTGAATAGATTCCTGTGCGAGACAGGATTAAGAATTGGTTGACTAATGGATTTAGATATAGCAGCCAGACAATAAATTTATCCTTTTTGTCCATTTGTAAAAGTCCACTGAACCTGAAGAGGTCAGCTGGATGTAAATACAGACATGTTTCCTTTGGCTGAAAACTAAACTCACTTAAGTGGATTGCTCCACACACACTAAACATAGTCATCCCTAGAAATCAAAAGATTTCTAACTTTAATAAGTTCTTGAAAAGAAAGACATCATACTAAAATTGCTTTAGGTAGCCACTTGAAAACTTGTTAGCGTTTTCCAAATGCATCACCACTTTCAAGAGTTACGATACAATACTGATTATTATAGGATTGTGTTACAGTAGAATTCTTTCCCGTCCTCGTAATCCACAAAGCGTAACTGGAGTGTGCATTCTGAAAGCTAGAAATACCTAACAGAACACTCTGGACAATTTTTGTAGCCCAAAAATGCAGAGCACCTAACACTATCCTTCTTTACAGATCTGCCACTCTGAGGAGGTCAGACCTTGGTGGTGATGGCTTCTATTTGCTCCTTGCTAAACTGTGATGCTCTCAGTCTGTAGTGCTGAACAGCTCCAGCATTTGGCTATGTGTATGTTATTAATGCTGAAAATTAGAGTCCCATCACTAAGGTCTTTTTATGGATGTATGGCACATTTACGATCATAGAATCTTTAGAGTTGGAAAGGACCTGTAGGATCATCGAGTCCAACCTTCACCCTAACATCTCTCTCTCTACTAGACCAGAGCCTCATGTGCTACGTCCACTCGTTTTTTTAAACCCCAGCCAGGGATGTTGGACGACTCCACTACCTCCCTGGGCACAATGAAGCAAACAGAGAAGTGGAGTTGTTCTGTCTTTTGTCTTAGGGGGACTTAGTCTCTTTTTTCCTTGGGAAACATCTTGGAGGATCATTTTCTTTCCCTTTGTGGAGAAAGGAGTGGGCTCTGTGTCCCTACCCTGCTCTCCAGTACTCATGGTGGCATAAGTATGTCAGGCATTAGTTGCCTTGTACAGATCTGAACAGATAGTTTTCTGTGTGAATTTGTATCACATACTCAGGCTGTGCAGTCCACAAGTTCTGTTGCAACTGCTGCAGGCATACTTGAATTTGCTCTGAGATAGCAGTAACCACGACAGTAGGATTTGCTGCTATGAGTACTAAGCTATTCTGTGCTTACCCAGAGCATCAGGAGGTCTTGTTCAGCTCGTGTAGAACCAGGTAATGCTGCAGCTGCACTCTATATCGGAGCTTATTCATTTCAGGAAATCTGATATATCTAAAAATCTGTGTCCTTGCCTCTGAAGTGCACTTTGGATATAGTTTTATCTGGTCTACTTTAATTTTCCAGTTTATTTCAGTCCCTTATGCCATTGTGTGTACATCCATTTGCACACACAAATCTGTGTGTGTACTCTAACTCTTGTTCAGGATATCACAAATGCAAATATGAGTGTTTGCTGTCGAAAATGTGTGCAAACATAGGTGTTGGCATCTCAACACTAAATAAATATTTGGTGTGCACATACTTTTTCATTTGGAAAAATGTGCACCGGGAAAGATCAAAACCTTAAGATTAATCATGCCCTGAATTGTCTGTTTCTTGCCATTGATTCAAAACATGTCTAAGAGGACAGCTCTAAATGTACACTTGCACAGGGACAAAAAAATCCCACCTGATGCACCTCTGCATTAAAAAAGCAAAGTCTTACAAACTACAGTGGGCTGCCTATAGAAAATAATCCCCCCATACATGCTTTCAATTTCCTCAGTTTACAGCGTTGAAGCTTGTTAACGTTCGGTTACGTTAACCTGTGTTTCCAGATATAGAGTCTTCATTTCCACTGAAAGCATGAGAATCAGAATGTCCTGCAGTGGTGTTTATTTTTATGAAGACTGAGTGTCAGTCACCTGGAGATATATGATGCACATTAATGGAAAAAGGGACTTGTCATATTTTAGACAGTGTTGAAACCCCATCTTTACCCGGGTAGCTAACATTAGAAGGATAATGAAGATGTGAAATAGAAGGAAAACTTAATAGAAAAGCATTTTCTCACTGACACGCTCCTCTGGGGAAAGTCTGGCATGCTGAAAATTTTCCACTTATTAGTTATAGCTCTAATGAGGTTTCTTAGAACCTTTTTACAAGTCTTTGTTAAACCAAAAAAGAATAGTTGTTAATGTGTTTTCTTTGTGTATCCTTGTAAAATATACTTTCCCAAGTTCCCAAGATGGATTCTCTAACAGCAAAAGGAAACAAAGCTTAAAGGCATTGTTTTTCTTCCAGCCACCATCTTCTTGAGTTTGTGGATCATTTTCTATTTGTCTTGTGATTCTTAAATTCCTTCAACTTTAACTTCTGTTACTTCTTGACACTATAATCTAATGTACCCAAAAAGGCCCTGCTGAAGACTGAGCTACTAACCGTCCTGTAAAGGAGACAGAATGACTCTAATAACTATTCTGTTCATTGTTTTGGCAAATAAATCTGGCAATAAAATAAATTTAATAAAATGAAATGTAGAAATGCATAAAAATAGAAGCTAATATCACTGTGGGGATTACACAAGACTTTAGGTATATAGAGGCAATGTGTGTGGTGCCTATTTGTGTTGCCTAGATTTATAACCCTGGCTCAGTTTGGAACTATTCACCATGAAAAGGGATTTGGGGCTTTTTAGTACCCCAGGTGGCATCAGACTAGGTCTTCAAACAACTGCTTTTACATGTGATGAAGGTAGATGAACACAGGGAGGATGTGAAACACGGCTGTCAAAGTTATGTTGTGGCAAAAACCAAAAAATATTTTAAGCTGGGATCTGCCCACTAAGGCTCCTGCATGAAAGATTAAGCTTCTGTCCACAGCCATACTCCTGTGGCTCTCAGGGGGTTTTCCATCAAGGATGACTTCCCAACAGGAGGTCAAAGTAAAAGGGGAGAGGCTTTAAGTCACTGCATGTATCTAACCCCCCCAGCAATGACAGGGAGGCAGTGGGGAGCGTGGGGACACTTGATCTCTCACAGGGGAGCATTCCTTTTCAATTAAAAGTGTAGAGAGCTCTTCCCTGCTGCCCCTCTGCGTTTACATTAATGGAAGAGTACACAAGTACAGTGAAGGGACATCTCCTTTTACCCAGCAATAAGAGGACAAACAAAGCAGGTATTTTTGACCTAATATTGAAAAATGATGTACCTAAGTTCACCCCTTTGCTCTGATTCTCAGAGACAGCAAGGTTCCCGAAGATCCCCCGCTGCTATGAGAAAGCATCCCCCCAGGTTTCTACCATAGCAGCCCAGGAACAGCTACTATCTAGTGTGGGCTCTGACACTTTAGTCAGCACAAGGAGGGCTGTTCAGGAGGAGGTGTTGAAGGATAAGCAACACTGTGTTGCTCCAGTGCACAGCCTCATGCAGAGCAAGTGACTTGGAGCAAAACAGGACTATGTCCCTAGCTCCTAAGTGCTACTATGACTGCAAGTACCGTGCAGTCAATGGGAGGTCTCTCATAGATGGCAACAGCCCCTAAAGCTGCTCTAGCCAGTGCTGGGACCATAAGATTTCCAGCTCCTGATGAGATGAGCTTTGGAAAAGCACGTTTCTGACACTTGTATGGCTTCTTGCAAAACATCAGGACAAAAAACATTTTCAGATCCATCCATTATCCCGGGGTGTGTGTGTGTGTGTGTGCTGTGTCCCTCCGGAGGTGCAAAGCCAAAACCTTGTTGGTTATGACATCATTCCATGACACTTGAGGTCTGCTCTTCTCCCAACAAGGAGCTTAACATTATCAAGACAATAAAGGCAATTTGCACTTACTGTCAGCTTCCCTCCGAGAAGTGTTAATTTTTGTATTCACATTGTCACCCTAAAAGGTTCAGCAGTCATGGCAGAGGAACAGTATCGCACGCTTGATCACAAGTTCAGCCATCTCTCTATTCTTTCTCTTGAAGTGTCTTGCACCAGGTAGCTCATTTGCAGGAAGCCATTAGTTGAAAATTGTTGACCAAAGAGGGAGTTCTTTCCTTACGCTTCACTTGGAGAAGAGCTTAAGTTATGAGGCTTTATTTTCCCTTCCAGTAACTTCTGGACGTATTTTTCTTTCCCCAATTTCTTCCTGATGTAACTGTAGATGATACTCTTTGTTATATAAGTGTCCAGTCTATTTGTTGATCTTGCTAAATGCTTGACTTCAAAGCTATCTTGTGACTAGTTAATCCTATGCTAAACGGTACTGATATCACATGTAGACTGCAGTAACAGCTATGCATTTGCACCAGCATCGGGTGAGTTCTCCCTCCCCTACCAGCCTGAGGTAAACATTAGCACAGTACAGAGTTCCTTCATCTGTTAACATACTCTATTCATGTTAAGTGACCAAAACCCTTGATGATTGCTAATCAAGGATATTTTGAAATCCAGAGTGTTTTCTAGTTCTCTTCTCTGCTCCCCTCCTTCAGAGTTGAGCAATACCAACGAGCACTCTGAAAGAGATTATTTTCATTTCTTGAGGTGTCATTTTGATATGCTTAGATCTCCTTGGTTTTATAATAGTTCAAATTTACTCCGGCTCAGAAAACTAGAACCTGTTCAATATTACTTGACGTACAGTGTAATAAATAATAAGAAGAAAGAGTGTGCCCGTTGTCTTCAGGAGAGTTTAGGAAAGACAGTAAGGTAACAGGCACTGAAATTCTTCTGTAAGGACAATTGTTGTGGCACAGCACATGTACTCAGGCCTTGCTGTAATGTCTAAAGCACTGCATCTGCCCACAGGCTTCTTCCCTGTCAAACCTAGAGCAGTTCTCTTTGACCCAAGCCATGGTGTTAGGCCGCTGCTGTGCTACCACATACTGAGTGAGCCTGGTGGTTGAGGCACGCTGACCGTGCAGCTCTGAGCTGTGATGTGCCTGGAATGATAGAAGTATAGTACAAATTTACTGTGCTACTGTTCAGAAGTCCAGAAGGTTAGTATAAGGTGAGCAAAGCTTTCCGGGGTGTATTCCTGGCACATCCCTGCCCATGACCTCCCACAGACATGTGATGCCTACAGTGAACTTGTGACACGTAGCAAGAAAAGCTACTACGTGCTGTATTCCCTGTGCACAAGCTACACTGTTGTCTCCTTAATTTCTAAGTTGCCCATCACCAGCTGTGATGAGTCTGTGGCAACGATGGGTGACATGTTATAGACTGGTCTAAAGACTTATCCCCTCTGCATCAGGTATCCTTTGCAAGACTAGTTCAACAATTCTTTTGCTGTTTCTCAACTGGCATCTGTCTCCATTCAGCAGGGTCCGTGAGTGGCTCCTTCCAAAACTGATAGAAGGGACTTCAATCAGCTTCTACTGGAAACAGCTGAAGGACAAATTTAGTGGCTCTGGGAGGCCCAGAATGATATTATGGTGCCTCAGGCCTAACAATAAATAAGTTTTAACTGTTTCCTCTTTAGGTAATGTTACTCTGAGCTTCCAGATGTTGTCAACCAGAACAGTATGTGCTGCTCTAGTCTCCACTGCCATGTGGAACTATTTCCACAGTCTAAACCATACTATGATTGAGATATTTAGAGAACGTAATACAGAAACAGACATGGTCTGGTTGGAAATTCATCAGTTACAAATGTTGAACAAGATCTTTGCTGCTAAACTACTTATCAAACAGTAGAGCTCAAGGAAGCCAGTCCTACATGCTAGTGACTGGCTGGGGTAGCGAAAAAAGCGTTGAATCCATCAGCCTGATGAGTTTTCTATTCTCAGTAGCATAGAAGGCTTTCTGCATATTGTGGTTGTGGTAAAAGAAGCCCTAGACCCCTGGCAAAAATCAGTGTCTGTTAGGTCCTTTCTCAGTGCTGTTCAAGGGGGGATTACAAGGCTTATTTTCAGTTTTTATGTGTGAATTTTTTACGTGTTTTATGTATAACCCCTGAAGAGTATGTTGTTGAAGATGCTTTGATGCCTGGAGTAAATCTCTTGCCAGATGATAAGACACCAAAAAGGACTGCAGAAGATGTCAGAAGTAATGCAGCACCGTGTCGTGAAATTCATAGCACAACACTGCAGAGAACCAATGGCTCATCCTGTGGCCTTGAACACCAGGATTTCACCATGATATTAGGGTAGTAGTCTAAGCAAAAAGCTAAAGCATGCCTGGAGTTTTATATCCATGTCTGTTTTTTTGCTATATGACAGGCAGCACATAGTGAATTTTTTGTCTGTACCCACCATGGACTTGACTTAGGAAAGACTGTCATTTCAAGCCACCTTTCCAGAGGTTTAAGAACAGTTTCCCGTAGTCAGCTTTGGCACAAAAGAGCAGTCTGTATCTACCAGTCAGATATCTGTGTTTAATCCTTGTTCATCATTATGTGCTCTTGCAAAGCTGCAGGAGCAGCCCTGAAGTATTAGAATTTCCATGTCTCTTTCTGTAGATTTGGCACTGGCCAGCAATAGAGAAGAGAGATGATCTGGCCAAATGATGCAGTCTAGAAACACATTTTTTCATGCAAAATTATTATGGAGCTCTTTATGATAATGTTGAACTAATATACATAAATGTAACCTAAAAACCTGAGGAGATTTTCAAGCCTACAAGAAAAAGTAGCCTTAGGAGGAGCAAGCACAGAAAAACAGTACAAGAGTTTAAAGGTATAAGCATATCCAGGGAAGAATGTGGTGGAGACTATTTATTATTTTATTAATTTCTAAAGCAAATGGTTTTATGCTTTTAAATTATAAAATATTCACATTTGCAGAATATGGGATTTGAGATTTTTGCGGTTGCGATGAGTATCGTACAACACTCAATGCTGTGAAGTTGTCCACATCCTCGATGAGATATACCTAAGAAATGCTTTCTTATGTTTGTGTCAGTTTTCCTAAAATAGCTTAGCCCTTCTTAAAATTTCACAAAGCAGTTATGGTTCTGTAACTATTCTGTAATTCTAACTTTCCTATGTTGCCTGGACCAAATCGTAACTCGTGGGACCAGGATTATAAAGATAAATTAGCAAGGCAGTAGAGTATCAGTGAGGAAACAACCAGGCCCGGTCTCGAGCAAGGTTACAACAAATCTTAACCTTCTTGACAAACAAGAACACAAAGGTGTTTGGGAAATTGATGGTTCATTCAAAGGAGTCCTCACTTCTCTACCTCTCCTCACACCTTCTCCCCATCTCCTCTTGCATGTACTAATTCTCATGTTTCTTCCTCTCTCTGTTCCGTGGAGCAGAGCTAAAGCAATTATGTTCCCAGGAGGTCTTAAGACACTTCCACTGACTCAAGTGAGGAATTGCCCTGCAGCTTCCTCGGCTTTACTGTGCACTGCCGGCAGCAGATTTTGAACTGCACAAACGAGAGGTCTCACTGTGAGGTATTACCCGATGTCAGGAGTTGCTACTCAGCCAGGAAGCGTGAGTGGAGAACTGCTACCCAGAAACTAAAAGGATCACCACGGAGTCCCTCTATGAGTTCAAGTTTGCACAACGACATCATGCATTGCTGTGAGCAGAGAGAGCAGGAATGTGGGCAGATGGAGTGAGGGAACCTGGAGAGCATGTGGTGTCCAGCAGCTGCGTGATTTCGTTCTCTGCTCAGGATTATTCGCTTGTGTAATCTTAGATTAAGTGCTCTGTCCCAGGAAAGAAAGGGCCCGGGACTTTTTATTAGAACTGATGCTTTTGTAAACAACTTTGAAAACATTCTGGACAGAATCTTGTTCTTGTCACACACACAGAAGCATTCTTCCCCATTTTTCCTTCATTTTTTTTATATCTTCTGCTCCATGTCTTTATCCTCCATCTTTCCTTCTGTTCTCTTTTCCAGGAACAGAATGTGGGCGCCTCAGGCAAACAATAGATGCTTGAGAACTAGGGGAGCTGTTTCTGAATATACCATTTGAATTGGTTTAAAATACATTAACCTGGGGTATACCTCTATTCTTCATCATACTGCGTGGTTAATCATTTTGTGCACTCCTGTCAGTTAGGAGGCTAAATTAACACGTTAAAGATGAAGGATGTACAAGCCCTAATGAGCATAAACTTTGGCGTATTGGTATGAACTGGAAAATCCATGAGTAATTTACATGAGCAGATGTGCTCATAATTAAAGTTTAGAGCTGTATGTTAAAATAGTTCGGTGAGACTGCACTAGGCTTGGGAAAAGAAATCAAGCAAATTGAGGGCACTGTCTGGAAAGCCACATGTGTGGAATTTTTACTGGCACGAATGAGGGCTTTCTAATGCTCAGAGCAAGGATTCTGTAGTCTGTTCAAATGTGACATGTTGACAGCATGTTGGGCAGCATAGAGGTATAAAGCAAGGGGAAAGACAGGAGCTGTATGATTCTCTCTGTATGGCTCTCCTCTTGGGTCATTTGCTTTGTGGCTTGAAAGTAGAAGAAAAGGCTACTATAGAGAATTTTAAACTTATCCAGCATCTCCCCTTGGTGGGGAAAAATCCCATTTCAGTATTTACACAGGTGACAAATTCTTTGCAGTTGGTTTTGTAGCCAAGTCAAAGCCAAATAAGCCCCTGACTTAGGTAGCAAAGTCCTTTACTCTTGCAAAGAGCTTTGTCATACTTCAGGTCTTCTAAATACTTCAGAAATACTTTTGGTTGCTAAAATATAAAACATCATGATCTTTGTTAACAAATCTGCACCCTTAAGCGACATCGGGATTGACTTATGGGCTCAGTGGGGGCAGCAGAATTTCAGCAAATCGGAATCTTTTAGGCAGACTTTTAACTTAAAATGCTAACGCTTTTGTTTTACATTTTAATGCTACACTAACATTGAATTAAAATGGAGTCCCGATGGTAATGTTCAATATCTAAATCAATACCACATGATTAGTGTCATGGAAATGAATATTAAATGATATAATAGCAATGGGGCTCACAAAACAAGAAAGGATTTTTAAGGGAATAAAGCTTTTGGTGTCCATTAACTCATCCCTGACTAATGTTAGATTATGATCAAATATCTGGAAAATACTTGTGAGAGCTTCACTAATGCCCACAAAATGTATCCTAATTAATGCTATTATGATAAATGCTGAAAGAATTAATTATGGCTTAGGACCTCTAACAGTTAGTTACCCATAAACTTCATCTCAACAAACTCTGACGTTATCACAGCCACAGTGATATCTATTACTTCCACAAATATGCAGTTTAAAAGCTCACATTAACTGTGACCAAGCTCTCTGAAGTCTACCAATGACTGATTTTTCTGTTTGACATGTTTCTAGTGGAGATTTCTACCAGAGCTTGGAACTGACATCTAGCCTTGTGTTGAGCAACAAAACCTCAGTTGCACAGCATGAACTACACAATGTATTTAATGGTCAGGGCAATCTCCAAGTCCATGTGGTCTCAACAATTAGTACATGCTTACGTGCTTGTGGCAATGGGGGGAGCACAGAGATGGGTATGATTTCAGTCTGCCCAGTCTCCACGTGTATTTCACTGTAGCTAACAGAGGGACTTCAATGCCTTCAATATATTGGGAATCTTATTTATATTCTCTGAATGCACAATAACACATTTTCTGTCAAAATAATTACTACTAAAATATTTCCTTGCAAAATTATATTTCCAAATATGTTAAATATTCTTTAATATCTAAAACATGAAAACCACTTACAGTTTGCATTTACATTTACAACCATGGAAATGATTAAAGACATGGGCTGACTTGCAAGATATGGGAACTATACACATAAAAATTAAACAGTTGTAACTTGGTGAAAATTACAGATACCTTTTCACATTCCCCTGTTACCTTTCTTTTAACTGGATCCACTCTCTGAACTTTAACATATATACTCCTGATTTGCAGAGAGCAAATGGAAGGAAAAATAGGTCAGCAGGGAAGTTTGGTTTGGTTTGGTCGGTGACCATATTAACCACAGCAGGCTGATTGTTCCTGTAACTGCTGAAATTAAGCCATTTTGTGGTAAACTACCATTGAAATCAAGACCTTATACTGGGAATTAACATTACTGTGTGTGATGTCTTCCAGAGGTGTAAAGGCTCGAACTACTTTGTGACTGATAAACCTTTAGTCCATAAGATTGGCCTGTAAAATAGAATTGTTGTAGTTTAATGCCAGACAGCAACTAAGCCCCACGGAGCCACTCGCTTACTCGCCCCTGGTGGGATGGGGGAGCAAACTGCAAGGGTAAAAGTGAGAAAACTTGTCAGTTGAGATAAAGGCAGATTAAGCAAAAGCTGGGCATGCAAGCAAAGCAAAACAGGGAATTCATTCACCGCTTCTCGTGGTTCTGCCACCTCCAGGAAAGCTGGGCTCCAGCACTTGTAGCAGTTACTCGGGAAGACAAACGCCGTAACTCCAAATGTCCCCCTTTCCTTCTTCCTCCAGAGTTATATGCTGGCATACATCACATGGTCTGGGATTTCCCTTTGGTCAGTTGGGGTCAGCTGTCCCAGCTGTGTCCCCTCCCAACTTCTTGTGCACCCCCAGCCTACTGGCAGGTGGGGTGTTGTGAGGAGCTGTGTAAGCACTGCTCAGCAACAACAAAAACATCCCTGTTTTATCAACACTGTTTTCACCACAAATCCAAAACACAGCCCATAGTAGGTGCTGTGAGGAAAGTTAACTCTATCCCAGCCCAAACAGTACAGAGTTCAGAAGCTGGTTGCAATGCACAGGGAGCTGTGGCTGAGACGAGGGAATCAGTCCTGTGGGATGCCATCTGTCCATGTTCATACCCTTGTAAGAATCTTGGCTTTTGCCCAAAACACATGTCCAGCCAGGACAACATTTTTAGACTATGTGCTTTGCTGGACTTATCATTGGATTAAATCCAGAGAACTTCAGTCTATGTGTATTCTTCTAAAGGGGCTGCATTCATACATGCTTGCAAGTTTTCCTAAGTCAAGGTATAACCAAAAATATAATGGTGCTTTTCTTTTTGCATCACTCAAAACCTTACTCTCCATTTAGCTTTCATATTTATCGATAAAAATTACTTGCCAAAGTAAGAAGCATCTTCTACAAGTCAGGAGAGAGTTATACCAAGATTATTTTCTGTGTAGGCATGAGACAGAGATGGGCAAGAGAAGGTCTATTCAATGCTTCTCTATCTGTTACTTTACATATTTTTCGATAGGTTATGGTCCTCATTTGTCTATAAACTGCTTATGTCACTTATAAAGAAATTTAATATCATTAGGAAATTTGTTGATTTGCTCAGCACCAAATAATAAATGGATGCTACGTTTTGATTTCCTGGGGAAAAAAAATTGCAATGGGTGAGATTGGTCCCTAGCGCATGCCAGAAAATAATTTGGTCTCGTGCAATAGATTTAGAAGGTAACATAATGTTTCTGCATGAAAACACGTAGCATAACATGGCATCTTCTTGCACAGATCAGTTCCCCTATCTGATTAATCAGAATCAAAACTGCTGACTCCAATGACAAAGTGATTTTTTTTACTGCAATGCAAGCTTGAATTAAGTATGTGCTAAAGTGTTGACCTTAAAAAAGATATTTGCCTGCAGAGTCAGGAGAGGGAGCTAACTTCTGTCCCGTCCAATAATTAAGCAAGTCAGGAAGCAGATCTTTTATCTTTGTACAAGACACTACCACCACCACCATCGTCCCCCACTCTCCCCTCCTTGTTTTTTTTTTCTACAGTGCTTTTTTTTCTGAATTTTTAACTGCTCAAGATATAATATAAAACCAGTGGAAAGGCCAATTAGCCTCTGGAGCCTGCCAGTGATTCTCATCTTCTGCCTCTGCATTCTGTCCCACCTTTGTGAGATGTTATGATTTATTAATTATTTTGTGGCTTTCCCAGGACCCTCAATCAGATCTTCCCTCTCCCCAAGACCTCTGGTCTTGCAGTACTTTTACAGCTGTCCAGTCCCATCTTTCTCATGATCTATACATTGCTATTATAATCCTCTTCACCTAAACTTTCAGGGAGCATTCATTAGTTAATTTGGTTTGTACATCTATCTTTTTATAAATCTACCTTGTTAGTTAATTTTTCTTCACTTTTTAAATATATAGTCCAAGCTAGGAACCTTACTTTCGTTTCAAGCAAAGAAATCAAAAGGACCTGGTTTTCACAAGGGTAAATGCTTTCTGTCTTTTTACCTCGATGTATGCTTGCTTGGTCTTTTGTGTGCATCCATAGGTACACGTGTGCATGCACTCACATGAAAATGAGCAAACCAAATTGGTGCTTCAAGAGAGCACTGAGGCCTGCAGCCTGCAGATTGAATTGTCAGGCTTCAGTTGGTCCAGACTACTAAGTGACATCTCCAGCTGCATTCATGACAGGCCTGACTCACTTTTACAATTAGACAGTAATCTGCTGGAGTCAAAAGATGGCCCTTCACAGCTGGGCTGCCACTGTCAGGAGGTGTTCGTTGCCACATTTCATTTTAATGTGCATCCACATGGATTATGCCTCAAGGTTTGCACGTCTGGATGCTACAGTCATCCCTGCGGTGCCAGCGGTGCTCTTAGCTGTCAAATTGCTGACAGTGTAGTAACAGCCTGGTTGCAAATTCAGCCATGTGTTGTCAAAGGTTGTCTGAGTTTGGAAATTATCTTCAAATGAAATACAGATACTGCAGAAAAAGAC
>JAAGNO010027557.1:57579-81577 GCA_033439905.1 Ceryle rudis
TTCAGCCATGTGTTGTCAAAGGTTGTCTGAGTTTGGAAATTATCTTCAAATGAAATACAGATACTGCAGAAAAAGACCGCCTTTGGTACAGAATTTCTTCTACTCCACGTCATGCACCTTTACATTCAGAGCTTAGCTACAGACTCAAGGTAGCTTTCAGCTGGTCAGCTCTTCACAGTTACTTCAGCACATGCCACGGCATAGAGAGGTTAGCCCGTGCTGAAATTCATGTTGGAAAAGATGCACTGTTTACAGATAGTGAATTAGGACATTTCAAGTAGCCAAGATGTGTCTATGTGAATTCTGGCCATTCCTTAGGCTCGTCCTCTCAGTGTTGTAGATGTCTGCTGCAGTAAAGTCTTTATTCCTCCCAAGCTTGATTTTCACAAGATGAAAATCATTTAGGCAGTCAAATTTTAAAACCCCCAAGTTTTCACCTCTGTTTCATATGGTCCTCAAACTGATTACTAGAGACTGGGGAGTGTATTTGGGCAGTATCACTTGATAATTCTCACCTGTTTTCCATGGAATGTGCTATTGTCCTTCCCCAGGGACCAGCTACTGGGCTAGATGGACTTCTGTCCTGGGCTTCTGCCGTTCATGCATCCAAATTTAACTTACAACCAAACCATCCATATTCAAGACCTGAAGTTACCAATGAACAGCATAATAATTCACATAAACGGGTTACTTCTTTGATATTATTAGACAAGCAAATCATTCAGTTCTTCAAAATCTCCTGGCCAGGCTGGGAAATAAAGCTCCATGGGGCTGCCTGTCAATGCCAGCTCCTCTGCTGGAAGAGAAGAGGCAGGAATTAGGACAGGATTAGTCCCAGTGAGTTTTAGCTATCTGGAAATTAGATATCTGGCTCAAGCTAGTCATGTGGGGCTCTCTCCAGTCAATGTATAAGCACCTCTAGAGGGTGATTCATCTCTCTCATCTGTGAGATTAAATTAAGTGAAGACAGCTAAATGTAGGTGAAATCAATCTTGTTCGCAGTTTCACCCTCTCTTGTCTTTCCTTCCCCTTAAGTTTTTTCCCCCCACTGATTATATTCTAAACAACTAGATAATGATGTATAACAGGTTTAATAAAACTTATTAAACAAACCAACTGATTTTTAAAAACTTCTGAGTTTGCCAAGATATAACAACAAATGTTTCACATATTTCCATTTCGCAGAGTCTGAAGGAGAGAGGAACAGAAATCTGTAGACAAAATCTTTTGGGGTCAGTGGAGACATTTTTGTTCCCATGAGAAAAAAATAAACAGCTAACAATATTCATTTTAAGGGGTTTACTTTGCTTTACTTTGTTCGGGTTCCAACACAATCTATTTCACTTTCTGGAAAGGAATTTTTTCTTTTTTTCAAAATTATTATATAACTGCATACAAATAACAAATGTTAAGATGAAGGAGCAAGAGTTTTCAGAAGGAAAAGGGCCTTATAGGTCTGACATTCCATTCCCTTCTGAATCATGGGACCTGGGAAATTCTGAGTTGTTTGTTTGCTTTCGTTTCACTCTAGAAATGGAGAAATGTTGATATTAAAAAAAAAAAAAAAAAAAAGTTCTTCCACAACTGTTCTTTGTTCTTGCTTCCAGTTTCTTCCAGAGGATTCTGACCAGTTGTGAATGAGTAAGAACACTTTCTAAACCTGCCCATGAGTAATATCTAATCATTTCCTAGAGACAAAAGCAGGCTCATGTCTCTGGGCCATGACTTCTGAACCAGATTTAATTACTTTAGAAGAAAATGTCCCGTAATGTTGCCAGCAACACCTGTAGGAATATCTGTATAGGATGCATATTGAATCAAGACTTTCGTGTCTATTTATGTTATTATATCATTCATCTGTAAATGGGGATAATGTTTACATTGACCTCACAGAGGCTGCAAGGTTCACTTCATTAAAATTTGGGAAATGCCAGGTCCTTGGAAGCAAGACGAGATGGAATTATAAGGAATATATCTTCAGTATTCAGAAATTCATCTTTTAACCTCCCAAAACAGACGGGCTGTGCCTTTCTCTGTACCCTCCAGGCTGTTGAATTCTGGTGAATCATGAGCAGAAATTAGCTCCAGACTTTGCCAGCAGACACGGTAAGGGTTGCATCAGACCTCACGGAAATAACAGTATGTTCTCAAGACCTGTTGGGAGTCCTTTTTTAATCTGAAGACTGGGTTGAACAACTTCATATCTGATTTTTCAAAAAATTTTGCCTGCCAAATCCTTCCACAGGAATTCCCAGCTGTTTCGCCCATTGAAATTTTACTTTGTTTTTGGAATTCTGGTGATTTTTCTATCATTTTCCCATGTTTGGAATCAGTAATTTTCAAAACTGTGATAGCTGAGTTTTCAAATGCAAGAAGTTAAACTATATGACTGCTGAAAGCAAGCAGCTGTAATCAACAAGAACAACAAATTAAAAAATCACAACAACAAAACCAAACCAAAACCCAGCCACGTCCTTAAAACTAAAGCCAAAAAGGAGAAACTGCTATGGCTTTAGAGTATCTGAAAGGGAAAAATGCATAAAGAGAAAATAGATGAAGATTATTTACTTAAGCTTCAGTTCTTTTTCCTAATTATCTTTTAAGAATGCTTCATTTTAATAATGAACATGAATGGTTCGGTGACTCAGCTTACAGACCTCATACAGTTCAGCAACATGCAAAAGCTGTTCTTCCACTCTCTTTTTCTCTGCTACTTCACTACTGCTACTGCCATGTTTTCACTCTGCTTGTGTTACCAAAAATGGGAATGTTATGGAGAAAAATGCCTGCAAATACTAACATTTCCCTTGCTGCTCCGTGCAGGCCTGCTATGAAAAATGCCACGCTACCAGTTGCTTACCATACTGGCCACTCTGCAGAGTAGCTCTGTATAGAAACCCTGTGGAATCTCATGGCTCCAAGCTGTCAGTACTTCTTGTTTAGGAAGACCCTGTGCTGGAGGTTGCCAGGATGACCTGAAATAACATCAATGTATTCTTGTTCATTTCCCATACTTTTCACCTGAGCATCCACTGGCCTCTGTCAGAGACGTGTTAATGGGCTGGATGGTCAGAGCCAGTCTGCTCACAGCTGCATAGCACCAGAAGGGGAAATGGGATGAATGAAGTTCAAACCTGAGGCGTGACCATCACACCGGCAGGATCACTCTGTTCTTCAGTGGCAGGTAGTGCCACTGTGTGGTGTTGTGCTGCACCAGACAGGCACAGCAGCCTTGCTCAGAGCTCACTTGGGATTGATTTAGAATATGGAGTTGCACAGTATTGAAGGTGCACGTGGGCGCATGAAAGCACTGTTACGCCGATGCTAGCGGCTGCCGATGTGAGGTGCAGCTCTAGAGTTATCACGGAACATAACCAGTGAGATATTTCAGGTAAAAAGAGATAATGGAGACATGGTTCAGAGAAATGAATCATCTCATTTGTGCTGCTAGAACGTTGCTAATAAAATGTGATGACAGTTTCAGTGTTAATACTGTATGCCCTATCTCTGTGATCAGCAGAATGTTTATTTTAAAGAGCGATGTTTATTCTTTCCATTGCCTGCCCTAGTCATTCAAGACTGAACAAAAGATCATTTGTGTAGTGTAGAGCTGGACTTAATCCTACAAAGGGCTAAGCATTCCTGCAGCAGTGGACTTAATCACATGCTTAACTTTAAGCATGTCAATAGCCCCAGTGAAATTGGCAAAACTAATTATGTCCTCAGAGTTAAGCATGTGCTTAAGTGCAGTTTTGGATCACAGCCAGAACACTCGGCACCTTGCAAGACTGATATTCCAGTGACTGAATTTTGTTTTAGAAGAATTTATATTCAAAGAAAATAAACCAACAACAAAACCTCCTTTGCATCCTTCTGTATTATCAAATTGGATCCAGGCCAAAACTTTACCATTCCCACCAGTACATGCAGCTGTTCTCTGAGAAAAGGGTGTAATTCCAACCCCTGGATAAAAGTGTACATTTCAGAGCGCTTGCAATAAGCAGAAATTTGCCATTTTTCACAGTAAAAGCAACTTTTTGTGGTTAGTGGTAGTTTCCTTGTCTCCAGTGAAAACTGCTTCAATTTCCTATGGAATGTTTACAGGCAGGAACAGGAAACAGTTTCATTTTATTACTAACCCGAAGTGTATTTCCTATTTCATCAAGCCTTAGAAGCACGCCTTTCAACGCTGCAGGCTGATCTGTGGCTAGAACACAGAGGAAAAGCTTTCAGGTACTGCAGGACTTGTCTGAAGAACTCGACAAGCTTAAAAGAGGGATTTCAAGAAGCAACTTGTACCTGCAGGGAAGGTAGTGCAGTGAGGTGCTGTAAGTAAAGTGCCACTGCTGTACCCTCATGTACTTTGCATGAAGGAAGAGAATTTACCCAAATAACATCGAGTCCTCTGAAAAATGAAGTGAAAGATGTTCTGGTTTGGGACTGCGTCTTCCTTGGTGACAGCTCCCAGGTTCTGCAACACAACATGACCAACCTAATGTATTCTTTGTCTGCAGTGCCCATGTAGGTTAAATATCAAACTTAGGGATCTGTAAAGACATATATTTGCAGGTACAGATCAGTTTGCAGTGAAACACAGGGTAATATAAAGTGAATATAGTTTAAATGAGATTCAAGACCATTGACTGCTCTTGTATGAACTTTGCTACAGTGCCCCAAGGTATTTCTCTCCAGTTATGACCCTTGTGTCTGAATGGTCTTCCTGATCTGCCACTATTTAAGTGTGTATTGACTTAGCCACAGTGCAGAGCAAAAGCAATATTTCCTACCCTTGACATGACCCAGAATAGAAGTCTCTCTATTTCCAGTGACCCACACAAAAAACCACACCACGGGGGAGCTGCACTTCCCCACGCAGTGCCTGCCACCTCCTCCAGAATGAATCTGACCTTCAGTTATTGCTCTGGTGTCTTTTTCTTTCACTCACATTTTTCCTCACTGCAAACCAATTTTTTTTTTCCTTAGGTTACTTAGATTCTCAGCTTTTCTTCTACTATTTAATGCTGCCTGTTCCTGCTCCCTTGTACCTCTGGCTATGAATGTGTCCCAACAATCGATTTCTCATAGATGAAATAAAATAGCTGCTCTTGTGGAGAGGAAATGGGAGGGTGGGAAGGAAGCAGGAAAGAAGTAAGTCCCTTAGCTTTGAGGTCTGTAGCCGCCAGTGCTTTTCTAGCAATGCCCTCCCAACTTGTCAGAACCTGTCAGTCTAGCCTTCCTATTATCACTTCCACTTTGAATTTCTGCTGGAATGTACTCGTTTGTTGATTTCCCGTTTGCTGTTTGGTGAGGTTAACCAGGAGCAGCTGCAATACCTGTCCTAACCCCTTCCTCTCTCCTCCCCCCCCGCCCCCCCAGCCGTCTCTTTTGAAATCAGTCACAAATGTACAGCTGCTCTGGCTTGGAGACCCTACACAGAGCTTCCTAGCAATGTTTGTTAAACAGATCTTCAATTAGCTCTAAAATCCCCAGGTTTAGCTCTGGAAACACTCAACTTAGCAGCTGAGTTTTCATTTCAGCCACCTATCGACTGTACTAATTTTCAAACCCCAATCTTTCTCTAAACTCTCAGCACTGAAAGAGGGGCTCGTTTTGTACGTCCGTCTTTGCTAAATTACACAAGAGTGCCCGAGCTGACACTTTCTGCTTTCTAAGAGGCCAAAGACTATTTTGTTAGAATATGTTCGGTCCTGCTTTTAATGCTTGCCATCTTCAGATTCCGTGACCCCAGAATCCACCCCATCCATCATCTGTCCAAGTCATTATATTAGGCCCATCACAGTGGTTCAGGAGAAATGAGATCACTTTCCTGGAAGGATAGTAACTGCTGATTTATTTAATAAAAAAAGAACAATCTGTAAGCACAGCGAACTCTGTAATGGAGTGGGATAGTGTGAGTGCCTCCCTCCGCTTGCTAGATATTCTTCTTCATTTTAAATGTCAGTGATCCTATTTTTCCCCAGGAAATCCCTGTTGCGCATTTATTACTCATACGTAACAAGACTAAAAGGAAAATCTGAGGGTCATATTTGTATATGACTGTATTCAGGGTTTTACTGTGTTTTACTGTGTTGCTATGTCCAAGCATAGGTCCTCTCCAGTCTCATGTAAACACAGCTAATCATTTAAATATGGAGCACAAATTCAAGCAGCCTGGGAAAAAAATAAGGCTTTGGCAGTATAAAATATCACAGGTTAAGTGTAAAAGGCAAAGAAGTAAGGTAGTAAAGGCAAACTTGCTGCAAGACAGGAAACTGAGTTATCTACTATCACAGTATTGTTTTGTTGGGTGTTTGTTTGTTTCTTTGTTTTTTAAGGCTTAAAATAGTTTCTACAGCCTACAAACCTGTTTATCAAAGTTGCAAGGGCTTTCTAGACATTCTAACACTGCTAATGCTGTTTCCTGAAAACTCTAAGGCCTTGGTGGCTTCCCTTGTCCTCTTAAGCAGCAGAGTAGCGCCTGGTAACATGTAAATTTTTAAAGAAACAGGAATCTGAAGTCATGCTTTGTTGCAATAAATATTTCTTCTAAGACTCAGGATGCTCTCTTCCTCTGCACACATCAGTGACTTCAGCATCCTCATGCTAAGCAGGGTGAAACACTTGCAGTTCCTGGACAGGAGATCCACACAGTGTTTAGATGTCATAAGATATCTGAAACATTCAAAGTTTATTAAAAAAATATATGAGAGTCATCATGATAAATGTCTGTTTACTTCCAGCAGAGGAATCTGAGAACGTTTTTGGGGAAGAAGCACTTAATAACAGTGCAACATTTTTGCAGTCACTGTGACATAAACTCAGTTTTCCTTGAGAAATTGCATAGTCTGGAAGACTATCAGAGCAGAGAGAGGTGACATATCTTTTCCTGTTCAGAAAATTACATGTTTTGGTGTGGCAGAGCTGCTGTATCACAGGGGCGTTTTTAGCAGCATTATAGTGAGGAAAGTCTATGTAATTCATTGTGAAAAGGGCAACGGTAAATGGAGTCAAAGCTTGTAACAAAGCTTGTCATCTTTGTCTCTAGATGAGCGTCTCTGTCTCATTCAAGTTGAATTCCGATGGCTCGCAGAAGATGTGCGGACAGGAGTGGCCAGCCTCGCTGTGGAAACTGAGGTATCAATTAGTTATTAAGCTCTGTTGAAAATACTTACCAATCTTTGTTATTTAGATGCTTTCGTTACTCTACTCTCCGAGCGCTTTACATTTTTGTACTTTTTCACTATGCACCTCTGTGCAGAACGTTGATTTCAAGATGAGGTATTAAAGCAGAGAGATGGTGGATTGCCTTCACAGAAAGCTCAGAGGCTACTGTGGTCAGCACTGAAGGATCTTAAAGACAGGTGTTTTAACTCTCACAGATGGGGGCCACAATAATTTTGTCACCTAGATTCTCAAGACAATACATCCAAAAGGGTTTCAGTGCTGTGATGTGACATCACTCTCAGTTCACCTGCTAGCGTAGAGGTTTTTCCTTATACGTTTTATTTAGTGTAAAATATAATCAGTAAACAGACAAACATAGTTAAAAGTGATACTCTGCACATACATACGTATCTCTGAGCTCAGTAAACCTTGAGTCCTTTGCTCTAGACTGGCATAGCTTTGCCAAGAGTGTTTTCCTTGTGCTTGGAAAGCTATACGCAGCTGGATGATTAAAAGACTCTGCTGGGAAGCTGCAGATAAGGGTCAAATGCTGTAGGGCAAATGATGAAATTCAGCTTGAGTTTTCCACATCTGGGGGGAAGCTCTGAAGCACTACAGTCTGGACTGAAACAATAAGCAGCAGAACTAACAAAATGTGTTTTGCCACATAATGCTACAGCTACACCTCGTCACTCCAGTGATTTCAACTCTTCCCACTCCCTGTTCTCTCTCAAATCATTTCTGAATTTTGATATGCGTAAATGACCTCTTTTACTTTGAGATATGAACTGGAAAATTTTTACTGAGATAAATGGATCAGGACTATCCAAATCAGATGAGAACAAGTCGTGGTTCTTTTTGTGGTTTAGAAGATGAGTTACCTTTTTCACTGGATGGTCTAGTTGAGGTGTAACCCCCTGGCTCATGTTAGAGCAATCTGAGTTGAGGCCAACTGTTCTCCTCATCAAAACTGGAGCTCAGCACACAGGAAAATAACTTCTAAAAGTATTCAGCAGTTGGTGAATAAACAAAGCAGGACAATCAGGTCTATGAATATAACATCTTAGAAAGCTCGGAAAAGACAACATCCTCTTAATTACAGACTGTGAAACGTTGCCTCTGTTTGGTTGTAAACCAAACAGGGTGACGTTTATCCTTGAGTCTGGAGGAAAAATGGCATCTGCAGAAAGCACGTGAAAATGTTTATTTTTTTATTATTTAACTTTCTTCACTTTTGCTATGACTAGTAAAGCAGAGCTGGTTTATTCTCAGGCTTGGTTCTTGTTCTTTTATTTTTTCTTTTATCGAGTCTTCACTATCACAAAATTCCTCAGGGACAATTAGGTGTGTCTTGCAATAAACATATACTCTTAGAATTGACCTGTGTACATGCATGTGTGTGTAGACATATAATCTGTCTCAGAGAAGCCTCAGATACTGTCATTTTTTCATGCAGTAAGGCTGTCATTAACCACTGTGAGAAGATTTCACTTCAGGAGTTGTTATTATTGTGTGTCAGTAAAACTTCGGTGATGGGAAAATCATGATGTTTTGTACTCAGTTGCTGAAAGGAGTTTAGTCTGCTAGTGGCCAAAGAACTAAAAATTAATATCTTGGGAAATCGGATATAATTACTAATCTGTCGGGAAACAGAAGAAATCCATGTCCCATTGATTCTGGAGCATCTATAAAGGGACTTTTGCTATTCTAATAAAGGGACTTTTGCTATTCTAAGCAGTGCTGAACAATAAGCATGTGAATTGTTCGCTCTGTTGATTACCAGACTAATATATGACATTACTAGGCTGGTGAACCAGCAGGATCTCACACCACACCTCTACAATTCTAAAAACTATTCCAGAAAGTGGAGGAAGACTCAGGATGAAACCAGAATCCCAGGTTCAGAAAACCAGGAAAAAAGGTAAAACCTGTGACTGTCAAAGACATCTTCTGTAAGTCAAGAAAAGCAACTAATGTAGGAATCATAGCTACATTTTTAGAAAAAAAAAACCCAAACAAACACCAACCAACCCAACCTTTATATTGTAATTAAGAACCTGGGTGGTTTGCTTTTGCAGATAGAGCAACAGAGAACACAGCCCACACAGCTTCGTTCAAAGAAAGAGGTGACTGAAGACTTAAATATGAGGTCGTAGGAGTGGGAAGACCAGTGGAAGCTAGGGAAGAACCATGAGGAAGGACTGCATGCCTTCCTAGGCATTCTCAACACTGATAAAATACCTGGTATTATTTTCCAAACCTCATTAAAAGGGAGAATTTCCCAATGTAGTAACAGAGACCGCATCTGTGAGTAGGCAGTGCCTTATCTTAGATTTCACCTACGTTGCTGTATGTTGATTTGTTGACTCCAATCAGGATGTTCTTCTAAGCAATTAAATCTTGTCTGAATACGTAGGAATTGCTGCTTGCCCCTACCGATCCTTAGATTTTAATCATTATTGACATACATGATTCAACCGCTTCCAGACAGAATATGCCGTGACTGTCCATGTTAATGGACACTGTCCCTCATAAGACATATCCACACCCACACAAACTCATCTTCTAGTGTAGTCTCCTGCCTTCAATCATGCCCTGGAGGAACTTGTTCTCCTCTGCTGATTGCAGAAGGAACCTGCACTGACTAGTCTCTGATTCTAGTGCTCAGTTTGATGTTAGTCACACCGATTCTTTTCATCCTTAATCAGACTACCCGGAGCAAGTCCACATGGCCGGTGTTGAGAGGGAATCTTTAGTTTCTTTGGCTTTTGCAGCACAGAGAGAATATTATCATTATGTCTCCAAGGAACCAGCAGAACATCAGTACCTTCCCTGGCCAGAGGAAGGCGAGGGAGAAACTGTGACTCAGATATCTGAGTCACTGTCCTCGCAACAAACATCAGGGTGGTGCCGCTTTCACCACACTCCTCTCAGAGCTGCACTTGTACTCACAGCCTCCTTTGCTCCCTCTCTGCCTGAGACTCTTCTCATGAGGGATTGAGGTACCTGCTTTTCTCTACCCACTTGTACCACGTTCTCTAAGCCATGGAATAAACGTATAATAATTGCTTTGAAAGAAAAAACAACCAAACAAACAACTAAGTCCTTCTAAAATATCTAAATCAGACCTTAAGCTGGGTCTGGCTAGACTTCAGGCACTAAACAAACATTTCTGCATCCAAATAATCTTCTTCCAAATTGGAAAGAGAATGCCACAGAGGAATTTTATTTTAAAATGACAGAAAATCCAAGAACAACACAGAGCTGGAGTTTTCCCAAACTGTTCTTACCCTTTCTTACATCAGAAACAGGGACTGACAGAGTAACATTCTTACACACCAAATAAAGACCAGGTAGGTAGTCAGTATAAAGACAGTGGCCATCCTCACACCTTCTGCAACAGCATGCACTACAGCTAACATAGAGAGAAAGAACTCTTACGGTTACCCATAGGACATTATTTTCTTTTCAGGTTGAGTATAGTCAAAAGCCATTAGCAGCTATAGACCAGGCGTGAAGGATACTTATGCTGCCTTAAAAGTTGCACTGTTTCTGCAGTATTGTTATGAGCAAAGCTGGGAAGGACTTGGACCTGGATCAAAACCATTAAGGCAAGAATTATATTTAATGCAAGGTGTTGCCATCTGCCATTGATTTCAAGGCATTCAGATCCCTACACAGAAGCCTTTACTTCCATCTTCTCTAGAGTCAAAGCAGCCCTAGGGCCCAGGAGTGAATCTGGGCTTTCTGTGAAGATTCAGAAGGATGATTGACATAATAATTATTGGAGAGGTTCCTGTAATTTGGAAGACTGAGTGTGGTTATGGTGGAATTTGAGGTGTTCCTATAGGAAATGGATTTATTTCTACCTCAGAAGGCTTCTGTGTGTGTTCTGAGGTCTGAACAGAAAAACACTTTCATATGACCAGCTTTGTCTGTGATCTTCTCTGTTTTAATGGAAATTTCCTTTAAGAATTTGCATGAATTATTTTAGTTATTCAGTTGTTACCATATCCCCACAGTTTTTATTCTCTCATATACCCACAATATTTTTCTTCTCTCACAGTTGAAGTAGTCTTGAACTAACAGAAACAAGAGGAAGTAAATTAAAAGTAGAAATTCTTCTAAGATACCAGAGGTTATGTAGGATAGGTGAGAAAATGCTGTGTTGAACTGAAATTGTTCTCTTAGTTGAACTATTTTTTTATTTCCTTTCTTGTTGCTAACATTATTTAAAAGAAAAGAAGAGAAGAAAGCTCAGGTTTATAAGACTCAGTCTGCTGCATCATCATCTTCAGAGTCATTATGCTTGGCTTTTAATGTATACAGTGCAGCCGTGTTTATAGTTAGGTCATCCCTGAAATGTGTGTTTATTCAGTTGTGAGCCCTTTTTTGAAGCAACTTGCTCCAGCTCTGGATGCCCATTAGTCAGAGGTGGGTTAGAGGTTGCTGCTGGGCACTCAGCAGGAGGTGGAGACCAGACCCTGGTGCTGCACAGGATTGTCACTGATGTCTGTCACCAGAAACATCAAGTTATGACATGTAAGGATTAGGCTTGGGACAACCATTTGAAAAGCAGGACCCTTGTCAAGCAACTGGTGAGCCAAATTCAAGACAAGCCATGTGGGGGGAGTGGTTGGTCATGCCTAGGAAGCCTGTATCAGATCACGTTTGTACCCCTTGTAATTCAATGTCCTATTTCTGACAGCAGGCAGTGCCAGTTATTTCAAAAGAAAATCAGCTGTAGACTATTGCAATTTATCCCCAGGGAAATCCTAGTTTCATATTTATGGCTTGTGTCTTGAACAGAAGATTTATATCTATTTGAAAAAAAAACAACTTGGTAAACATTTAGGTTTTTGGACAAGACACTCTCCAGTCCCCGGGGAGAAGCATTTTGAAAAGCCCTGGAAGGGCTGATGGGGGCCTCAGACAGACTGTTTAAGACTCAAGCCTTGGGAGCATGGGAGGAGCTTATGAAAGAGCAAAGTTGCTTTAGGCTTTGCAGGCTTAGGGTATAAACAGAATAATTTCCAGGGACATGTGAAATTCATAGCTTCTGCCACGTTAAAGGGAAGTGGCTTTTTTCTGACAGCATTTACTCCACTCTGAGACTGAGGGCTGATAACCACCTCAGCTCCCACTGGTGTGAGGTGCTCTGGACTTTCCAGGGAACAACCAGCAACTTTCAGTAACTCTGGTTCCCCGTTACACTCCTCTTTGCCCTGCCAAACCCCATCTACCCCTGCAAAGCAGCAGACCTGTCTTGTCCACAGTTGGATGAGCGGTGATACGCCTCAGATGAACCCTCTAGACCTCCTTTAGAGGCACTCGGCTAACTAAAGATTTACTGAACTGTCAGGGAAAAACAAGGCATTCAGGAGACCTTCCTGATCCCATCCTCAATCTCATTAACTTTCTGCTTTCCCAAGTGCCCTGGTGGCTGTGTATTAATGAAGAGCTGTAATTGGTAAATGAAATTGATTACACAACTGTTTGAATGAGGCAAATTGTCCATCTCTAGAGAAAAGGTATCATTTTCTACCGTGCATAAATCAAACACAGGTCTCTTAAAAGCACTAGGTAAGTAGAGAGCATTTCAAATTGACTACAAAGTGCTGGACAAAGCACTTGGCAGAAGGAAGGGCATGGACAAATATGACCTTAGCAGCTCTTTTCTATCTCCAGTCTCTGGGATTCTATGAATTTTAATTCTACACTGAACAATTTAATTACCACTTGCAAAGAGCTGCAGAAAATGGATAGCCATTCTAGGCAGATTTTTTCTGCCACCTGTTAGCTGTGAGGGTGCTTAATCGTTCCTATAGAAATGTGGGCATAAAATTGATTCGTGTCTGTCCAAAGGACCATACATTAGGGCATCACAGCTAGAAAAAGCTGTTAGAGGTAGACCTAAAAAATTCAAGCCCCTTTTCAGTAAAACAATCTGAACCCACCCACGTTGCAAGACTGCTCGATAGCTTGTCATTTAATCGTCGTAATATCTTCGTACGTTTGGTTTTGAATTGCTGCAGAGAAAAGGAATCAAAAGGGAATCAATTCCTTTACCCACTTACTCCATTTATCATAGCCATTTCACTGATGCCTAGCTTTGCCTTTTCCTTCTTTGTTCGAGGAGAAATGTGTTTCTAGGCTATTTTTGGAAACAGGGAATAATTCCCTTTCCTTGCTGCCCTCGCAGCAACATTAACGTCCCACCTTCCACTGTCTACTATCATTAAAGCGGTCCTCCAAGCCTGGTGTCACTTTTGTTCTGAATATTATTCATATTACGCAGTTATTCCTGAATCAGTACTGACAATATAGAGACTAAAAAGGTCTCGGTGTCTGGCCATAAAAATTCCTAAATTATTACCCTGTGCATTTGTGAGTTCATATAGTTTACAGTTTATTGCCTGTGTATTCCTTACCATTTCTGTTTGCTGTATTGCAATTTTCTGATTTTTTTGGTCATTTTTACTGGTTTCAGAATTTCACACGCTGCTCTTTCCTACTGCATATGTGGGCAGGATCTGCCTTGTCCATTCCAGTGTTTCAAACGTGGTGCGTCCTAGCCCACAAGCCTGATGTTGTCCACCAGCAGAGCTTTCCTTCCTAGGCCAGCCAACATTTTTGTTATAAGCGTTAGGTTTTGTGATTTAACATTCCTTGTGCATAAATATGCATCCAATTCTCATGCTACATCTGGGCAGTTTCATCTCACAAACCCTCTGTTATTGCAGGAGTTAAGGGACAGGTGGTATCTTTGATCTTCCTGTGGCAACCCATACTGTGGGGGTTTGGTCTGTGCTTGTTCTAAGGCAGGAGAGGGCGCTGCGATTCGTGATGAGCAGTGCTTGGTGATGGACGTTTAGGGTGCTGTGTTCTTTCATTCCCACTAAAATAAAAGCCTATCACCTGTGATGGCTGAGAGATAGATTTTACAGCCCAGATGATGACCCCAATTATTATCTTATTTTTATTTGCACCAGAAGTTATTGCTTTTGAATAATTAACTGGTGCTTAGCATCAGCTTCTTATATTGTGCTTCTGTTGGTAATTTTTTCTCTTGTTTGCATTGCATCAATTTGTTTATGCAGTGTTTGATATGTTATAAAACCTAAAACGATCCTAGACATAAAGTCCCTTCACCTTCCAAGATTTCTAAGAAGGCCCAAGAGTGGCAGGTGTCTAAGATCTTAATCAGTATTAAAAGTTTAACTCCATTTGATAATCTTGATAGAAATTATTAATTCAGCATGGTTCATTAGACCGTAAAGGTAACTACCCCACCATTCATTATAACATGAATATAGACAAGAGGATTAGAACCTCACGTAGCTCAGATTAGCCCACAGGAAGATAGAGTGAATAGTTTTTGCAGTGAGGCAACTAACAATAATTTTTATTCAAATGCTCTCACTTCTGAGAGCCTGATTTATTCCAACTCCCCGCACCGGAAAGGAAAGCACTATGCTCTATGAATGTGCTGAATAATGAATTCTTCCTAAAAACTTGGCGTAACAGACAAATAAACACTTTAGCCATGGGAAGGCAGGAGCAGAAAGATGTTGAGACTTGCCTAAAGCCACACAGAGTGTTAGTGTCAGGGATCAGATTAGGATTTTGCAAGTCACTCATCAGCAATCTCACTCGACTTAGTATCTGGGAGTTACTCATAAAGAAACTTGGCAAGCTTTACTGATGCTGCCATGGAACTGAGGTGGGATCTGAGGTGGTGTAGGATAAAGGTGCTGCAGCAGCTTCCTTTCCCTGTAGTGCGCATGTGAAGACACAAAGGATCTGCAGAAAGGTGCACAAACCTTAGGTAGAAGCTGTAACATACCTTCTGTGAGACTTGGTTGTGATGGGTGGGGACTCTGATTTGATGAAAAAACACTGTGAGCAGGGAGGTGCCCCTGCAATACGTTACTGCCGCCACCCAGTTGTTTTGTTTCATTTTTTGATCAGAAAATGGATCTCCAGATCTATCTGAAAAAGGCAAAGCGTGCAAAGTATCAGTAACTCCCTTTTGACAGGATCCCAAAACCTACTGGTCTAATAAACTCCCTGGAGCTAAATGAGCCCCATCGTCATATCAAACTTAAAATACAGTTCCTGTCTCTGACACCTCTCCTGTATTTGGGACAACTATGTCCTGCTCGCCCTTCAGGAAGATGAGCTGACCTAAGCATCCCAAAAAGATTACTCAGATAATTCCCTCTAACAGGAGGGAACCAGGCAATTTGACTCTGGTTTGTTTTTTTTCTAGCTACTTCCTTTAAGGATTGTGTGCCAGGTCAAATAATGAAAGTAACGATTTCTTTAATGGAGGATCACATCCACATGCCTTCACCAATAGATACAATACGATTCCTAGAACCCCTGAAGAGAGTTACAGATAGGATGCAGGAGTAAAGAAAAACTTAAGAGCATTTCTGCACTTTCTATGATTCTTAAAACATGTGGACTTGGATCAATATCTTCAAGACAAAAGGCAAAGTTCCCTTTTCTGTTCACTCTCCAGTATTCAGTAACAGTTCAGTACTTGTAGCTGAAGAACGTATGCCATTTTTAAAGCCTATTGCAATGTAATTTTCCTCTCCACACTGGAATAGTTTGCTTTCTTCAGCTCCTTCTGTGGATGAGTGGGCAAGGATGGACAGCAAGTTAGCGTAACTAGTGGTATTACTCACTGCCACACCAGCATAGCTTGAGGTTCATGGAGCACCATTCCAGAGACAGGAGTTTGAGATCTGCCAGTTTCATGCTCAATGAATTATTTAATTCACAGTATTTGCAACATCTAAAACAATCTTCCCTAATCTAAGTGGAATTCATAATTGGACACAGACATATTCTCCCAGCTGCACAATTACTGCAAAAGCACTGTTTAAAACTAATGGGTCAAAGTCATTCTCAGTGTAATTCCACTGAAGCTGAGGGTGTGAATCAGTCTGAAATTCAGTAAGTGGTGCTGAAACCCTTTCCCGCTATGGACACCAAAACCTGTGAGGTGGTACAAGTGGAAAATAGAGGCAGCAATGAGAGCATAAGAGCAAAAAGTTTAAACGGGGAAAATCTAAGCCTGGTCAGCATTTTTGTTTGTGGTCCAGGGTTGTTTGTCACACATGTATATTATAATTGTGCATATACAATGTAATTATACTGTTGCACAGAAACATTTGGAGGAATTTTTGCTTCATTCCTTTTTGCTTCATCTCAAAGGTTTCCAAAATGAAAACCTGGGAAATATTACGGATGTGTCAGGCTTGTAAAGGCTGTAGGGATCTTATGGGATGTAAGATACTCTGTCAGTCTGAGGATTTGAATTAGAATTAAAATTCTAAGACTTTTTGTTTCAAGTGCTAGGATGTCTCAGTGACAGCACTAAGTAGAAAATCCATCTTGCACAAAGACTTGAAGGGCCCTCCCACAGCAGCCTGACATCGAAGCACAGCGTTGTTCCTCACCATTATGTTTACTGTCTGGAATCTTGCCACAGGGAGCCAGGGACGCTTGTCATTGCCTTAGCTTAGTAATGAAAGTCATTGATGCCACACACATGCTCAGTCCTACCAATCATCAACTCAGCTAGCAGTGCCACTGGACCAGTGTGGAGTTCCAAGCCTACACAGGTGCTCCATTGGATTTTTTTTAACATGTTGTTGATAAAATGATCATGAAATTCACCTGACTTAGAGCTTTCCTGCACCAGGTACTTAGTTAAGCAGTTAAGCTAAGCCACAGTGTTACATTATGCTTTGTGTTGAATGAACCAGGGCCTCGGGTCAAACCAATGTGAGCAGCTTGCCTGTAGTTCTACCTTGAGACTGAGTGTTCTCTAGAAGGTTTATGGAGGCCGATGGAACACTGAGGTTTGAAATATTTCTTTATTTTGTAGACTTCTGGGTTTTATGTAATCTACAGGGAAACACCAAGCACAGCTGAGTCCTGGGTGGAATTGCTACAAGCAGAAATGGGGAAATAGTGCCTTTGAGCCCAAAAGACTTTGCTCTGGTGCATTCAAAACCTACACATAGGCCAGTGTTTTGCTTGGGACTCCTCTTCTTCGTGGAAATGGAAGTAAAATTTCAAGCCTACACACTCCAGACTGTTGCCTTTTTCCAACTTCCAGTATTTTTTATCTTTGGCCTGTATCTTCAAGGCTGGCATACAGAGCATCATATACACAGTTCCTTTAGGGTACTCAAAAGTGGAAGCATTAACGGTGTAGGTAGGTTGGTAGTAGGTAGAAGAGTTGAGACAGTGGACAAGAGCTGCTTGAGTAAATAGGGAAGGATAAAAATATTAACAGCCCAGGACACTTGTCTCAGAGATCCATCATGGCTGTAAGCCACTCAATTTCCAGTGAATCCAGTAGATCTCTGCCAAGTGTTTAGACACATAATCTAGGCCTGCCTTGAAAAGAGTTTGCCATTAGGAAAACTTTCTATCATCCAACTGCTTTGTTCCTTCTAGTCTTCTCTTTTGCTACTCCAGTTAAAGTTGGTTTTCATTTAAATGTGGTAAACATAAGATAGCCTTTCATGAAATGTTAGAGGTCAAGTACACTCCTCATTCTATTTAGCATATGTTTCTTTACTTCCTTCAAAAGAACAATAGCAAAACCACAAACTGAAACCAAATATCATCAAGCACTGAAAACAAAAGGGTGCTTATGGGATTGGAGAGCTGGAACAAACCTCGCATTTTATTTCCCCAAGCATTCGGAAAAGCACATTTAATCTCTTTATTTCATTCTTTGGTGCCTAAACAGGCCAAAGTCTGCCCTGTGGAAGTCCAAGATTGGTGTTCTGCTGACACCCCCCCCACCCCTTTACTTCTTCAAGAATCAAAAACTATAATTTTGTGATCCTTATGCCCAAGACAGCCTCCAAACATCGTAACACAAGTCCTTCTCTGGTGACAAACAACAGCTCCAGTGAGGCATCTTCCCTAGTTAGCTTCCTCACCAGCTGAGCCATGAAGCTACCTTCCACACTCCAGGAACCTCCTAGACTGTTTCCTCTCTTCTGTATTGTATTTCCAGCAGACATCTGCTAAGTTGATGGGGCCACTGGTGCTGTTTGCACCTGCATGGATGCTCTCTGTGTTGACTTGCATGGCCAGCCATCAATATACGTGCGTACATGTATATGCATATGTACATGCACATGCATATCATCCATATGTATGCATGTGTGCCTAATGGGAATGCAACCTTCCTACTGGCTGGACCTGGAGACACAGAGTTGTGACAGTCTCGCCTTTGTTGGGCTACCAGGTAATTTAGGAACTCCTAAGATGTACTTCACTTCCTTAGGAAATTGTGTTTTCAGAAATGATAATATAACTTATTAGACCATTAACAATATGTTATTTGTGTCTATTTTTTTCTCCTCATCTTTGTTTTCCCTTGGAAACAATGGACCTATAATCTTTGTGTGTCTTTTCTCCTTCCCAGAAATGATTTGACAGATACCTCAGACACTACTGCCAACATTTCTTTGCAGGCAACTCCATTCCCATGCAAAGCATCTTTTCAGACTCAGTACTTATTACAGGATAACTCCTGGCATGTGCCAGTGTCCTAAGTGGGTATTTGGCACCACTTTGCTTGATATTTTTAGCTTTATTTTTCATATTCAAAGGAATATTGGCTTTTTTTCCCTACTCAAACTCTAGAGTCTTTCTCCTCTTGACCAAATGCACACCCAGAGTGTGCAGATACACAGCAGAACTGGCAGGCAAAAATTAAACACTTTTCTGCCCTGAATGTGGCACTAGAGCTACTGGAAAATAGCAGCAGCATTCTACAATATTTTTAGAGCAGAATACTAAGGTGCTTCTCTTGGTCTTCTTGGTCTTAATTTGTGATTACCAGTCTATCCCATAGCTGATCCCTGGATCCCCAAGATTTCCTACTTCCTAGCACCTGGGCAAGCAAAGCCCTAAGACCTGCAGCCCCACCCCAGCTATCGGTACTCAGACCTACACACAGACAGCCACACGTGTAGGCACACCACATATCGCTCTACTAACTGGTCTCAGACAATCTGTGTATCCAGTAGTTGTCCCTTGGATCCCCTTGTCTTCCAGCTGCATCAGGTACAGACACACACACTGACTGTGTCTCTGACTGCTTGTGCGTATCTGGTAGCTGGCCTTCCCAGGAGCTGTCTCTCAGACCCTCTGGTCTCTTCAGTATCCTGCCCAGGCCTGTTGTCACTTCAGTAACTGACATACACACCCACAAACAGGCACACTCTCCACTTGGTCCAGTTACCAGCACCAGACACAAATGAGACCTTGAGCCTTGTGGTGTCCTCTCCAGTGGCTGATGCTTAGGCCTCCATTCACACACGTGCACACAATAGAGAACTGCTTGCTTGGGAAAATAGTCAGGAATAGGTTGTATTAAGAAGATGGGGCAGGGTGGGATGACTTGGAACAAGGCATAGCCAGACAAGTGTACAGAGAAGCGGCCTATTTATTTGTGACAGCTGCTTTTAGAATTTTTTCCATGTGTTTTCCCACACTAGTGACCAAGCCACCTTGAACCCTTCTTTTCCCAGATCTTGGTTTCCCCCAGTTCCAAAAATGGTCTTCCCAGCATCCCATGATGAGTCCCATTCCCCTGTAATGCCTTCAGTCTGTAAGGTGACCAGGGAGACAATCTCCCACTGACTCATTTGGTGGGTCTCACATCCAGTCAATGGTGCTGATTGCCCCCCGCAACAGCCCTGGGAGGAGCTGTGTCAGGGTGCACTGTTGGCTCTGCTGAGATTTTGGGGGTTCTCCACAAATCATTGATCCTCTGTGGCCCACGTTTGTCACTCTATGTCTCTCTTTGTGCATCTGCTTTTCTTTTCTGCCCTTTCCCCTCCAAACATAAATGTTTTAAATCAAAGATTAAATCTCAACCATACTTTTCAGAGGACTAGAGATCTCAAAAATGCCATATCCTCAAATATTTGTAAAAATGAACTGTTGGGTAGCACAAAGTGACCTGATGACTGCTGTGGCCTCTGGGCTGCAAAGCAGCCTGTTGCTCTCTATTAATAGACGTTACATTATTTATATACTAGCAAAGCAATGCAAACCAAACCAAACAGCCTTTGTCAAAGTAATAACTTCCCAATCTACTGAAATACCTCCACTACCACAGTAATTAGCAGCTTCTTACAACAGAACCACAGAACTGATGAACCCTGTATTTGTGCATGTAAAATAAGATAAAGTTTATCCAATGCATTAAAAGCTATTAAAAATAAATAAATAGATAAACAACTCTTCTGCACTAGGATGAACTTTTCAGTAGCAATGAAGGATAGGAACATCCACTACTGACGGAGCATTTTTCACTATTACAGCGGAGATTTTGCAGGGAAGCGTATCTTTAAAATGTGCATCTGGAAAACTGACATTTGTTGTTCTGTTTCTATAAAACACACTGACCTGATGTAGGTACTGGTTTTATAGCTCATTACAGTCTTGTTGCCTACATGCTGATCTCTCTCTGTCACATACACAGCAAAATAATCCCCACCTCCAAAAAAATTAACTACTATTTTTCATCTCAACTAAATTATCAGTCCAAATGGAGTAAGATAAGATCTTTTAAACACTGTATTTAGCTTTAAGTTTCACAGTTTGACAGAGCAAATTGTATTTTTTTTTTTTTTCAATAGATTGTGTCTCTTTTCCAGCTATGACTGCTGGACTAAGAAGCTACTCTATTTCCCTATCACACTTGCTTCTATTTCTCCTCAGAGTTACAACATTCCTACTATTAAGTTGTATTGTTCAAGTTTCATTTCACTTTCTGATTGTTAGCAAGGAAGGTGAAATCTGGCGTCCGAAGCAGATTCTGCTGTGTCACCCTCTTAGAGCATCTTGCAAAGCTTTTCCGTTGTTGTTAGTAGTGGCTGTCAAGTTTAAGGTAACAGAAAATACCACGTAACCCCACTTCTGTGTAATTTTTGTGTACTTGGCTAATTAAATGTTCCAAAAAAATTCCCAAATTAAAGCCATCTGCCATTCTGCTGCTGCTCCAAAGATGCTGTTCTCAGCTGTCTCCTCCTCTCGCTGCACGACGTGACATTGCTCGGAAGGCACCCAGTGAACACCCCATTTTGACACTTATGAAGGGACATCTGCAAGGCAGACTGGAAATAATAAGTCTGTGGATTTTAGAGAAAGCGCTGGCATAAGGAATGCAAAACATGCAGGTTTGTTTATTTTGACGGATAATTCAGGAGCAGAGGGAAAGCAGTATAATTAAAAGTCAGTACATTTAAAATGGATAAAAAGAAAGGGATATTTCAGCCAAAGTCCAGTTCCTCTTATCTGTATCTGTTTTGCATAGCTAAAAATAGTAAAAATCAGTAACAGAACACTACATTCTTTTTATGTTAGAAAGTAAAACTTAAAAATACCCTAAAAGTAGTGATTGTGAGTAAAAATGTATCAGACTTGCAAAGCTACTTTAAAGCTTACTAAAGCTTACTAAGACACTTAATAATAGAACTGTTCAATTTTTAAAAGTCTAACAAAAGTGTATTTAAAAATATAGATCATATATTTAATAGTTACTATAAAGGGAGGACTCTAAATCTAATATAATCTTTAAACTCACTTGCTTCTGGACATAAAATGCTCAGAATAATGAACAGTCAGGATAATAATCAGTCAAGATAATGATGGTTTACATGCACTTATGTGCATGTAAGTGGGAATACAGTGTGTGAAGAAACAGAGGATTAGATCCCATTCACTTTAAAAATATTTTAAAAGATTAAAAATTATTATTTTAAACAATGGTAAAAAATTCACTCTCTCTCTAGTGTAATTGATACAAAAAAGTAGGCTGCCATAGACTCTAAGAGGTCATGCAGTCCATTCTCCCACCCTAGGCAAGGTTATGTATAAGCAAACTTCAGTCTCATAACTCACCTTGCAAATGTTTGTCTAAATTGCTCTTTAAACCTCCAGTGAAAGACTCCACAGCTTCCTGAAGCAAGCTAATCCAACCCTTCACTATCTAACCATTAAAAGCCTTTTTTTTTTGTGCCAATACCCACCCTAATTCTGTTGAGGCAATTCAAACACATCATGTCTTGTCCTGTTCATAGTGGCTATTATCACGTCTCTCCACATTCTTCTCTTCCCTAGACTAAACAAACCCAACTCTTCTGATTTTTTTTCTCACAAGTTGTGTTTTCAGGACCTCTAATTATTCTTGTTGCTCACCTCTGGATCCTTGCCAATTGGTACAGACATTTCTTGAACGGTTACCCGCCCTTAGCTGGACACGGTAATCCAGATGAGGCTTTCTTCATATGGTGAAGAAATGTGACTTCCCATACAATATATAGCACATCACCATTGATGCAGCCTGTACAAGGATTCCTTTTCTGCGGCGGGATAAATCTGCTGATTCACATCCAAATTGCCTTCTGTACATCAGGTGTTCCACACTTTGTTATTTGTCCCCTTGGCCGTTCTTATCAAGGTACGGCACTTATTTTTCCTCATATTTTTCTTCTCATTGGGGCATTTCTTTGAACACTTAAATTGAAAAAAATAAGTAGAGAAAATTCTGATTTAGAAAGATGAGATGCTCCAATCTAAAAGAGGAATTATAGATAGATTTTTAACAATGGGAAGACAGGGAAAAAAGTATTGCCATATAAAATTAGATGCAGTTTCACTACTCCACTGTTATCATTAACACAGTCTCTAATCTCTTATTATAAATGGTGGCGGTAAAGTCACCTCTGGCACAAACAACTTCATCCTGGCAAGACTTGAATTCTGACTTAATAAAGGAAATCAATAATTTCTGACTTATAAAGAAAAAAAGATGTGATCATTAAGCAAATGAATGAATAGGACTTCAGAGAAGGATGAATGGATGTGTGGGATTTCCAGTCTTGTCTGGAAAATTCGGGAAAATAACTGCATTTTCTTCACTTCCTGACAAGTTTTTAGAGTAAAAGTTTTCATTCTCTTCAAATGAAAGAATTAGAAGAAGTCCGTATCTACAAAGAAATACTTCAGTCATCTTCTTTCCTAGAAACACGAATCATTCCATGATCAGCAGAAGGCCTGAAGTCTGATTCCCTGGAGCTCCAGGTTTTGTGGTTGAGCTCTCCCCTGAATAACAAATTCTTGCCAAAGCTTTTTTCACGACTAACATGGCCTTGCTGCTCTGTTGCTGCTCTGGTTTCTGATACTTGAGCTTCTGCTTCACCTTTTCACTCAGTAAAGATGATTTAAAGTTTAGTGTCTCTGAAAACTGAAGTTATTTGTCAGATCTAAATGAAATCGGAAAAAGGTTTCAAGATTATTAATAGAGAGGACAATAACTGACATCAAAACTGGTTGCCAACATCAAACCCAGTTTCCATAGGAAATCAAGCTGGAAAGCCTGCTGCTGTCCGTGCGTTGTCACTTGTCTTTCTACAACATACAAACTGCTTTTTTCAGTCTTCCTAGAAATAAATGGTACCAAAAAGAACATCTTACTATAAAAGAACATTTTTAGGATCTGCGTGTGAGATAACACCAAGGAGAAGGCTCCTGTTGGCCAGAGACAGTTTGGGTAAAACCCATACAAGCAGGGATACAGGGAGTAAAATGAAAACTGAATTTTCATGCTTAATTGCAGCTGGCATCAATGAAATCCCCTCTCTTAATTCACTCTGCAGCAAAAGCAAAGACATTAGAATGGCACTATCATTTAAATACCAGTGATAATAATACAGAAGAACAGGTATGTTAGAATTTGATCTGTTCAAAGCTTTTAGGTTTTTCCATTATAAATAAT
>JAAGNO010027558.1:0-25145 GCA_033439905.1 Ceryle rudis
GTTCCAAGAAACAAAACATAGTATTTTTATTATATAAATAATAATGTAAATATCTATTATGTAAATAATTAATTAGCGTGTTTTGTGGTAGAGATGCATATATGTTTTAATAGGTGTGTTTTAATCAATTTACAGCATATGCAATCAATTGGTATAATAATATTAGTTTCAAAATTAAAATAGAGAAATTGCAACTTTCCCAGGATGCACAAGCTTAACCATATTATTCTTGACAATCATGTCCACTTTCAGCTTTTCCAACTTGGATCCATTCATCTAATGTGACAGCTACAGTGTCCATTGTGTTAATAGATGTACAGCTGCTTGCTAGACTCACAGCATGTAAAAGGTCTTAGCCTCAAAGGGCAATGCTGCTGCTGTTTCTGCTTTCCATACTTGTAGGAGAAAACATGACTACTGACTCAGAATTTTTTGTAACCTGGTAAGCTGTCAGTGACAGATACCTGTTACACATGCTAGTGCTGGTTCAGGAGGCAATATTCTAATGTACTCTTCTCCCTACAGGATCCCTGAATTGAGAGCCTTCTTCCTTGCTCTCCTCCTGCCCCTATGCTAATACAAGATATCCTTAGAATCATTATGAGAATTCTTTTTTTTTTTTTCCTCTGCATATATTAATCCTTGCTTTATTGAGGAGAGATACGATCCTAATTGCATTCCCTCAAACTTACATGAATAGAAGTGAAGTTTGACATCATGATGTCACTGTGAGCACTGATTGGTTTAGAGTGTGATCGTTTAGAGGGCTTCACATTTTCTTTTCTTCTTCCTTTTAAAACAGTGTTAATCTGACTACTTTTAAAGTCCTATGATATAAAATTTCTTAGTGGATAGCTGGTCATTTGCTGCTAAACCTGTGGATTTTGAAGTATGTTTTTCTTCCTCTTATACAGACAATTAAAAATGATGTATTTGAATCCTGAGGTTATTTCTAATACAGAACAAGGGCTACATCGCCCCAGACGAAAGACTGTTACCGTTACACAAGAGCCATGGCCTGCTTGATTTCCAAGGTTATACACTGTACTAAAGAATGCTAGTGGAATAGAATACTAAAGGTTTTTTTATCACATCTTTATTTTTCCTGAAGATCACTGCAAAGTTTCCTGCTTCCTAGTACTGCATAACACTGCATATCTCCTCTAGTGACTGACAGTGAGGGAAGCATAAATAAACAGCACTTCTTTAACACAGTCATTATCAGCTTCAATAATGATGCTGTATCAAGAATATTTACTGACATGATACCATGTGTATCAATTTACTCAGTACAATTAATAAACATTAGTTTATGGAATACTTCTGTAACTCATTTAATACTATAAACAATTTATGTTAGCGTTATAAATATAATTACAACCGTAGTAGTCAATATTTTCATATATGACAATGATAGGGTTATTTTTATAAGCCTCCAGATAATGTGCAGTTCTCAGATGGGAAATATTCTCAATTGTTTCTTCTCACATTTAAAAATGTAATTTATAGTTAAAAGAAAGTCCCAGAAACTTTATTACCCTGTTGATGTTACTGAAGCCAGATGAGTTTTACTGAATGTAAATCAGGGCAAATTTATTATTATAATTAAACTTGTAAAATTTCAGCAACAGCTGTTTCTACATTTTAGTAGCTCATATACATTATTGATCAGCACATGCTTTTCCTAATGTAAAACTTCTCTGAGTGTAGAGAAATTCTACTGGTCATTGTTACAATTGGTATGATGCTTCTATAATGCTTCTTCAATTGAGTGCACTTGTAATATGCATTATCTATCTTGCTAGAAGGAGCTCATCACTAAAATCAAACTAAAATAAACAAAGATCACTGGAGTCTTTACTAAAGATCACATAAAATATAATGCAATTACAACTAAATTGTTTATATGTGAGCTTCCTTGCATTCTGTAGTACAAATAACCTCTTTGGATAAATGTGACGCAGGAACAGGTTAAGACTGTTCAGTATCTTTTTGTTAGTCAGATCTGTTTCTTCAGGTTCTTGCATCCTAAATACTTAATGCCAGCTAAAATTTCAAGTGTTCAGTGTCTGAAGTCAGGTGCCTCAATAGTTATGAACATTGTGCAAGATCTACCTTTTTTTTTTACTGGTAGGTTAATTTGGGGCATTTAATTTTTAAAATTCTGAATTTCATGTCTCTCTACTGTCAGGGAGCATAACAACAGAGTTGTGAAAGGAATTAATCTGTCTTGTCTTCTAATACATGTCCTAAGTTTACCTAATAATCTGTAGTCAGTGATTGAGTACAGACACCTCAAAAAGGCATATTATTGTTATTTTACAGTCCTTTATTTTTTTTAGGATGGCATGAATGTTCACTAGAGCTGCCTCTCTCTGTTAACTACAAATGTGTTTAGAAAACTGTTCTAGATACAACATTAATTTTTAATAGATATCTACAAAATTACTACATTTTTAATGAATACTTTCTCAGGGTTATTTTCCACAGAGTTTCTGGTAAGAAACATGTAATGAATACATCAGACTGTGGTTTACTAACATCTAACCATTTGGGTGAATAATGTTTCTGAACATTAGGTTAGTTGTCTACTGGTAGCACACCTGGCTATTCACATTTATGTTTTATTGTGCTTCCATCTCTTCCCCCTAGTTGCCTTTCCATGCATTTGAGATACTCATTTGCATAATTGTCGGCCTACAACTGATTTCCTGAGTCTCCGACAATTAATTCAAGAGGACAGAGGCTAGGACCGAAAATATTTAAAATTTATTAGTATTTTACCAGTCTCAAATTGAACAAGGTAATACTCTGATTTAGACTAGATTAAATAGTAACACTCAGTTTTCGTGTGAGGTCAAATTTACCTTACATTCAAGATGATCATAGTTAGATAACAATGCTTATTAGGAAAAGGAATATTTGCCTTCTAAGTGGATATTAGGAATGCAAAACTTAAACTATATGATATTCCTGTGTTCAGTGTGTCTAGTTAAAGGTTTGTCACTATCTAGAGTGTCCAGTTTAAGAAAAAAAATCCAACAAAATCCAGGAATAATTTATGCCACAAAGACTATGGTTTCAGGAAATAAAACGAAGTAACATGACTACATAAACAAAAGAAGAAAGTGATATTACCTCAAAAGATGACTGACACCATAGGATTTGACTGCATGTCTGTCTTTATTCTCTGTCTCTGCAAAATTGAAGCAGCTCCCCAACCAAGGAGGCTTTTTGTTCCCCATATTTAAATGTTTTTGGGACCATCAAGCAGTCATTTCCTCCCCAGTCAGTGGGCAGACTGTAACTGATAATATTTTTCACCCTGAAGAAAAGGCTAATTCTCTGCAGTCTGAGTAGCAAGAGAGATATAGTAGGTGATTACATTTATACTTAATTTTTAATACATTACAGTGTAATTTACTGATTTCTATGAAATTTTAGTACTGCAAAATTGAGCAGAAGAAATCAAATGATTGTCTGGTACAGCAAAAATTTGCATTCTGAAATCAATACCAACATTGTTACCTTAAGGGAAAAAAAAAAAAAAAAAAAAAAAAAGTAAATACCTAACCACTCCAGCTATTTATATGGGTTACATGATAGCATGGAATGAAGACATAGCATGAAGATACAGTATGAACTGCTCTTTCTGTTCTCATTCTTAGTTTAGCCTGAGAGATTGATGGAAACCTTATCTGTCTCCATTATCTTGGTTCTGTGGGTAAGATATTAAGATGGGCATGGAGAATGGATTATCCTGTGATGAAAGCAAGATCCTTGAATAAGGATTGCCATGGGGACCGCATGAGGGAGTTTAGTTTAGATGTAGCTAAGAAAAAAATACACCTATTTCTCTTAGCAAATTGCAGGGATCTACTGCACAATTTATACATAACACAGAGTTGAGCCAAGATTATCTGGGATAAGCAAGAGCAGCTTTTATTAAGAAGGTAGAACGATCTTATCTCAGGTTCATATTCTTTTGTAAGCTTGAGTGAAACATGAAAGAAGGTGTATATAAGTGTGTATAAGGAGTGTATAAGTGATAATTTTTTTGAAGTTTCTCTTTTAGGCTTCTATATCAACAAAATTTCCGTAATGTAATTATTCCCAGAATGTTTTCTTGGTCTTTGTCTTTCCTTTATAACAATCCTTTGTCACCTCAACACAAAGTACGGCATAGTAGTTCAGAGAGTTCTTTAACTCTCGTTAAAGAATTTTTGTTGCTGCAATATCTCCATATCTGAAATAAAAGATCTCAGTGACAACTGAGGATGTGTCATGCTTGAATACATACATATTCTGATATGCAGATGTATGGCCCATTCTGTAAAGCTTTATTTGACTTTCTGTGAATCATATGTTCTGTTGACTTCTGCCTGTCTGGAAAATCAAGAACAGAAATCAAATCTCTTAACTTGCAACTATATTGAGTGAAGAAGAGAGCATTTTGTTTAAAGTATCTGATTTGTAAACTCAGAAGCCAGCTCGGTTAAAATTCAGCAGATTCTATTTACAACAACCCAGTGCAGAAATGTTTTTTTAATTACAACTTGTTTTATAACAATGTATAGGATCTGTAGCCAAATCTGTCCCTGTGAGACAATCAGCAATGGAACAATAGTATAATTATTTCTCGGATCCCTGATTAGCAAAGACAATACAATAGTTGTACAAAGCTTGAAAGTCTGGTTTTCAAAATAAAACAATCTTACCATGCAAAAGCTCCTCTTAATGCTCATTTCTGTAGCTTGCTATATCATTCGAGCGCATAATTGGAACTAACATGCATTTTAGAAGCTAGTACACAATGGAAAGCACTAAGCAGTTTTGAAAACTAGTATTTAGACTTTCTACATTAAAGTTCTGTTTCCAACACAGCTTGTAACTCATCTGCCATAGGACATTTCAAACACTGGATACCACACAACATGATCTATACTTAGATTTTCAACAGTCAGGTCAGTAAAATAACTTACATTATTTACAGCCCACTTTCCACCTGCGTATGAGGGTTACTGGGAAAACAAGATAGCAGCAAAAATCTTAGTCTCACAAGCAGTGCCCAAATGTCACTGTATTGGCCCAGCTTTTCTAGAAATCTGTGCTGAGGTACAATTCCTACCAATGCTTTTGCTTAAGTGAGGATTTCAGGATTGTATCTTTAATGTTCTATGCCACTTTCCAAAGCATTAGATTTGTATGGAATGACATTACAAATTCTAGTATCAGAATACATTTTAAATAGACACAATTGTCAGAAATAAAGTACTTCTGTACAAAATTATTTTTCATCGCTGGAAAAATATGAAACTGCTCCAGTTGTTTCTAGGTTTTCTTTTATTTTCAGTTAGAATTCACACATTCACAGATGGTTGATGTTGGAAGGGGTCTTGGGAGGCCATCTACTCAAACCCTCCTGATCAAGGAGGGACCCTTAGAGCTGATTGTCCAGGACCATGTCCAGCTGGCTTTTGAGTATCTGCAAGGAGGGAGACTCCATAACCTCTTTGGACCACTTCTGCCAGTACTCAGTCACCCACCCTCCCAGGAAAAACAGCGTTTTCTGATGTTCAGAACCTCCTGCCTATTATTACCTGTCCTGCCACTGGGCACCACTGAAGCCTTCATACAAAGACAACAGAAGTGAGAAAAATAGAAGAATATGAGGAAGGGAAAGTAATAAGATGCAACTAAAATGTATTTTTTAAATGTTTTCACTTTCTCCAAATTAAATATTGTAATGAAGAAAAATTCAATGTTCTATGTCAAGCACAGATTTGACTTTTCTGTACTTGATAATAAAATTAGGACTGTCCCCACCCTCCAGCATCCATTCTTCCCCTCCATCCAAGAGATCTTGATATTTTTACTGGCATCTTCAAGTACCATAGATACTATTTATATTCAGTAATACCACAAAATACAATTGTTAGAAAGTACTAGGTATGTATTTGGTTTTGTTGTAGCAGGAAAAAAGCAGATAGATCAGTTTAATGTGTGGTTGACTTGATATAATTTTGATAGTTACTATGATTAAAGAAAATATTGCCTGGCTGGCCTCCTGGTCTGAAAACAAAACAAAACAAAACAAAAACCCCAAAAATATTCTTATTATGCTTGAACTATCCTTTTATCAGCACCAGAGTAAGCTATCCTTTATTGCCATCTAAGATAGTGAATTAATTCTTCTCTGTATCTCTTCTGTGGGTGTGAAGTTGTGCTTCACCTGGATGAGCTTTATAGAATTTACTGCAAAATAAGAATGATTCCATGTAGCTGATACCAATTGTTTTCCTGATTTTTAAACTCAGCCCAGGTTCAAAAACATATTGAGTCAAATTGTTCTAAATTATATACTGAAATTACTTTGACACAGGTTAAAGTCATATTGTTTTGACTGAATTTTCTTTTCACTGTTGGGTTTCACATAGCAATGATGTGATATTTCTTGATTATAAATAAAGAGTGGATATTTTTTAGGACCAGAAGAAAACCCATAATCTCTCTCCCTTCTCCAACCTTCCCTCCCCAAATGATGTTTTATAATATAATATGTCACAGATTTTAGATTTGAATTTTGGCCAAGTGTTGTGGACCTGAACCATAACCCTACCTCATGCTGTATATAATCCTGCATATGTCCTATCATAATTAAAATGATAATTACTTGTTATCATTAGTCCTGATGTTGTACCAACTATAAATCTCATTACTCAGAGTAACTTGATTCTGTCTTTATGTAAAAAAAATTAAAAGCTGCATTTGATTGCAGCATCCTGAGCATGTTATAAGATTTTCTTCTGATACTATTGCAGAAGGTAGAAATTTCAGGTGTGAGTGAGGGGCTCAGCACTGGATTGGGACTGCAGGTCACAGCTCATGTGTTGAATTACAATTTCTGCCGGCAAGTGTCTCTGCCTTCCTCAGATCACATATGCATGGTTGGAGGGGGGTTGTGCAGAGTCACTGGCAAGCTCCAAGCTGGACCAGTCAGGGAGTACAAGGCCCTGGGTCTGGGCAGGGATATCAGGAGGTTGAGGGTTCCATGTTGGTATTTGCTGGGACCTGTGAGTGTGGGGTGCCCGTAGGATGAGTGTGTGTGTGCTGGGTGTTTGCAGCAAGCACACAGCTGGACCTGTGGGGCAGGGAGGAGGGGCTGGGATCTGAACAGAGGTGCCATGCTGGTGCTTGGGGGATCTGCAGATGTGCACATGCTGTCAACCTGGAGAGTGTGGTGTGTGTGCTGCACTAGTGACCTTCTGTCTCTGCCAGCTCAAGGGGAGGAGAAAATGTGGCTATCTCTGCCTGCATCTGGTGTGAGTCTTGAATGTGAGTGCTGCTGGGAACAGCGTCTTGTATGTGACCAGCCTCGTCAGTGCCCTGTGTCCCTGTGCGTGTGGGATACATGTTCTGTCTTGGTACTGCAGCAGCTTTGCTAGTGCAAAGGGGAAACTGGCAAATGCATCTCTCAGCCTGGGCAGAGATCTTGGATCCCCAGGTTACTGGGCTGGGCTCCAGCATCTGGGCAGGAGGGTCCTGAACCAGGCCGCTGGAGGACGCAGCCACATATCACATTACTTAACACCATCATAAGCTCCTAGTAGGCTGACAGGCTTCCCTTGCAATTAATATGATATGCTTACAATGAAGTGTTTGCTTTGAATCTCTTTGTAGAAGGCTTTTTGCCCTCATTGTTTTGGTGGCACAGCTTACTCTAAAGTTTCTTGACAGACTGCATGCTATCCATTCATCAACTCTGGAATGGGATCACTGTTTATGTGACCTTTAGATTTTTTTATAATCCTTTATGATTTGTGGGGTCCTCAGGGGGAGGTTCAGAAAGCCAAGGTGATATATTTTTTCCTTATAGTTTAAAGTATGGATTTAAAAATTTATAGCACTATCAGCTAAGACACTGCCAGTATTAGTGTTAGGCTTGTGCCATTTTACTGTCTGACTGGTCCCTGTCAGTATAGAATCAGAGCAGATTTTGGCTAGTATGAGCTTTTGTTACCTAGGATAAGGATTTTTGCTACATAACTCAGGAAACTGGACATTTTTGCAATTAGGTATTTTTTCTATTTATTTAGGTAGTTAATTAATTACAGGGGTTTAATTATTCTGCAGAATCTTAATTTGAAATTTTCATCTCCTCCCTTACTTTAAGGATTTATTTTCTCAGTCATTCATGTTTTCCCATAGAGTCTTCTAATTAAAAAAAAAAAATGGAAGTAATCTCATTTTCCTGTGCCTCTAACTGATTTTACTAATGATATATATTCTTTAGAAATAATTTAAATTTGGACTGCTAAAAAGAAATGCAGAAAGAGATTTTACACTGTGTATTCAGCTATATTTTGATTTTGTTCATACTGAAGAGAAAGATCCTGCTAGCGATTAAAAAAAAATATAAATTCTTCACAGTGGCAATTCCAGAAGGAAAAAAGTTGTAAGAAAAAGTAACAAATCATGAGGTAGAAGTTTACTTAGTGATAGTATATAGAGTTAGGTCCTCTGTTGACGTAAATGAATACAACTCAATGATTTGGAGAATCTGTTTGGTTTTGCCACAGCTGGATTCTAATCCTAAAGCTAGAAAAGGAATTTAAAAGCAAAATGCTAATTATAAAATCACAGCCCAGAGCACAGTATTAAATTTATTTCTATACTGAATTACACAGTAACCCAAAATTGACTTAATGAATCTGTGTCCACCCAAGGGAAATGAATAAAAAGAAACCTGGTAGAAGATATTGATGATCATATAAAATGGTATCAATTACCATTAACACATAGGTTTTAATAAGCAAACATACAGTTAGTACTATTAACTTAGAATTATAGAATCAAAGAATCATCAAGGTTGGAAAAGACCTTTAAGATCATTGAGTCCAACCATTAAACTTCATATTTTCCTTATTAAAAAAAGTGTGAAAAAAAGGCAGGAGAAAAAAAGGAGAGTCTGGGCCTGATGCTTTTTCCATTAACTTCAGGAAAATTTACTTGGATTTGGGATGGATCCAGGACTTCTCATTCTAACTACTTAAAAACTGGCAACTAGTGGAAGTTACCTGTTTTAATCTCTTCCTGATGTTCCTTTCTCCACTAACTCTGTAGAAATCTTGAATGATTAGCTTAGCTATAACCCATAACTTTCAGATGGTTAATACTGATAAGAAAGTAACCACTAAACTAAACAGTTATTAAGCTTAAGGCAAACTTTTTGAATCTATTCTAAACCAATCTAGCTAACCAGATCACTTAGGCTCCCTGCTGCTGAAACTCATTTTTGTGGGAAGATGCACTTAATTTAACCACTCTCTTGAGATACTCTTGAACTAGTTGTTTCTGATGCTTCAGACATGCAGTATTTTGATCCATGAAGTCCTGTAATATTCCTTTCATGAATTCCACAGTCACTGTTGCTAAATGATTTGCAGCAGTGCTGTTGGCTCTGGAGCTTATGGGGAATCGCTGTATCATTCTGTGGCCACAATTCAGAAAGTTGGGTAATTTCTCCAGATGAGAGAGTTTCAAAATCAGTAATGGTTAACTAATCCAAGTGTGCACTGCAGATTTTTTTCTTTCTTTTGACATGACTGTGGGGTTTCTTTAAGAAGTTCAGGAAAGTTTGTAATTCTGTCAGTCTTTCACTGTGTTGTTTTGAACAAAGTATATGCTATATATTTTCATTGTTCTTACCAGAGTGATAATTGCTTATTTTATTATTGCATTCTGTGATTCTTTGATGACCACTGTGATTTCACAGATATATTATCAATCCTAAATATCCTTATTAGTTAGCTATTTGATATCAGATAAATATCCTTATAGCTATGTATCTATATATCCTGCTATTCCTGGAAGATGACAACCACTTTTATTGGTTTGTTTAATTTGGTGAACTTTTTTTTATTTTCTGGTATGAACAGTGTTAATACAGGTTCTAACCTCAGAAACATATATTTCTTTAATTTTCTGATGTCATTTGCTTTTCATAACATAATTTGCAATGGTTCCTGCTTCTCAGAGAGAGTTTTTATAGATCATGCTTTTAGAATTCTGGAAATATACCTAACTGTATACTGATCACTTTCTTATGAGAAGCTTGTTTCACAGATGAGCATGTGCAGACCTTTGAAATTTGGCTCTCCTGCCTGCCATCTTCCCTGGGTTGCTCTAAAAGCAAGTCAAAAGCAAGAAAAACAAACCAAAGCAAACAAACAAACAAACAACAACAAAAAAACCAAACCAAACAAAAAACGCCCAACAAAAACTCAACAAGCAAACATGATAATAACAATTGTCTCATAAGCATTGCCAGGAATCTATCTGCATGTCAAAAGTTTAAAAAAAAAGTCATAAGAACAGAAAAGAAGAGCACTAATCAGCATGTCCTGTGCTCTTCTTTGTAGTCCCAGCGCCGTGTTACATTTCACCTCCCTGATGGCTCCCAGGAAAGCTGCAGTGACAGTGGTCTGGGAGACCACGAGCCGGTGGGTGGTGGAACCCTGATCTCACACCCTCTCCCTCTGGTTCAGCCGCAGGACGAATTCTACGACCAGGCTTCACCGGACAAGAGGACTGAAGCTGACGGCAACTCTGACCCCAACTCGGGTGAGTCACCATCAGTACTCTGCTTATCTGAGGTTCTTTGGTAACTTGGTTACTTTGAGCTCATTCCTTTGAGCTTTGCAATGAAGTGTTTTTAAGCATGTGCATGAATATTTGGTCGTGTTAGCTCACAGCTAGTAGGAAATAATGTGATTTGCCTGAAATGCCTCATGTTGTAATTTGACTATAGAAACAAACATACACCCAGTGAGAAAAAACAGCTCCACACTAATTGCACAGTGAGAAGTGCTATGAAGAAGGAACTCTTACAAGGTAGCAAGCTTTTCTTGATGTTTGTGGTGCTGTTGCTATTTAACATTGGACTTTGTTTTAAGAAAGAAGTTTCAAATACAATCTTAAAGAGCAAGGTCCCAGAGGTTGCACTATCTGCTAGACTAATAGAAACCAGTAAATCAGTGAAGCACTGAAAAATTTAAAGAATCTACATTACTATAACACACTTCCAATTCCCTCTTCTAACAGCAAGAAACACAGAATTTCTTTGTTAGGTTGGAACATCACAGTGTTCTGCTTTTTTGGAACTTTCAGATATGCATTTTCATACAAATATTAAGTGTGTGGATTGTGTGATTTGGAAATTTCTGACCTTCTTCTTCTTCTTTCCTTCTCTATTACATGTCTACATTATTGCAGTGTTTTTGTAGCCGTCAGTAATGAAAAATGAAGTGAGGTCTTAACCAATACTGTAACTAGTATTTTGGCACTGGAATGTGGAATCTTGCCAAAACTGAAAATTGGGAGGGTGTAGTATCACTGCCCTTAAGCCTCTTGTTTTCTGTCTAGAAGGTGGAGACAAAGTTTAAAAATCTAACCAGTGCTCTTGGAAGGTAATTGAACTTGAGTTCTCTTGCATCCCAGGAGTATAGAAATAAGAATTAGTTTCTTCCTGTGGCATTTTTCCCTTTTGTATAGATGATTAAATTGTCGCTGGTACTATACAAACCAGGAGAGAAGCTGTCCTTGGGACCTGATGAACAATATTAAGGTCAATGTTCTCATTTGGGCAGAGCTGGATCTGAATTATGACATTTAAATCATGGCAGATGAGAATGCAAGCTGTGGAATATTTAACTTAGAAATATTTTTCTCATACTTTTTATGGGAAGGCTGAGAGGATGTATTGGGTGAAACTCTTTGGAGAAACCATTTGAAACACTTTATTGTCTCAGAGTTATATTCAATTTTCATATTCCTTTTTCCTTTTCCTTTCCTTTTTTCCTGGATATGACACCTGCCTTTTATTTTCTTTACCAAACCAGAAATATTGTTGGAAATATGATCTTAAACCCTACATCTGTAGAAACACAAAGAACTATAAAAGAATAGCAACTATGAGTGGATTGACTCTGGAGCAAGAATATACGTCTGCTTATCAAGTGAGAAGCTTAAGTGGAATTATCCTGTTAATTCTCTGACCATGTATGAGACTTGTGAAAGATTTAACAAGATCAGAGAAGAGTTTTAAGGCAGCATTGTGTGTTGGCACTGTCACATTGGCTTCACTGACTCCAAATTGCACATCTCAAAATGTGACGCAAAAATCATCCAGGAGAGTTAGGAAAAATGTGCTTAGTAAACTTTATGCCAAGTTATTAAAAATGAGGTTTTTTTAGAAATTTTGTGTCAAACACATTGTGCAAACATAGTATATTAATCATGATGATCTATTTATCCCTAATATAGAGACTAATAGAAGATTAGTCAGAGGGTATAAGTATTCTTCAAAGCTATATTAAAAGTTTTAATGTATCTGTGGTTACACCTGGCTTAGCCTTAGGGATGCTAAATTTGTAGCAAATTTATGCAACCTAACCATCCAGCTGTACTCATGATTAGTGAAGTACTGAAGTATAGATTTTTCACCTTTTCTCAGACTGAATTGGGAGAGACACTGAAATAGTGCATTCCATATTTCATCAACTCTTACAGACTAAGAAGGGCATTACATGGTCATTACTGTGACAGAAATCATCCTAGGAAAACCCAAGGCAGGAAGGGAGTGATGCTACCCGTTAGATGGATTTGACTTTTATATCTTATTTAGTATCAAGTTTTGGCCTCGGCATTGTGTCAAAAGTTATTTTGCTACTGGAGGCAAAAGTTTTTGGATGAGATGTGAAATGGAGTTTAAAGCAGTTTATGGTTATTGAAGGTCCTGTGGAAATTTTCAGAACAGAAAAATGCTATCTGGTGACTGGGCAAAATTACTTTGTGGGGTTTTACATATGTTCATGGTTAAAAGAACTGAGGTAGTATCATTTCAACATTGTACTCTTTGACACTTCTAAACTGAGTATCTAGTTCTATTGCAATGAAATGTTAAACAGTTGTATTTAAGAGGACTTTCATTTCAGTGGCTGTTTAAGGGATTGCTGTTTATGAAAATAACTTGTGGCATGATAAGGTAAAAGATACAGCCATAAAGTAAGGAAAAATTATTAGTAGAGAGTATTAGTATTACCATGTACATATCCTGCTGCCAATTCTGTATGATAAATGTTGCAGAACAGTATTTTATTTTGATTTTAAATTCTTCAACTGAAGAGAAGAAGAAGTGCTTATGGGAATATTTTCTAATGATCTCCAAGAGTAAATTATGGATTTGTCCCACTGTATTTTTATGAAAGTTCATTCTAAGTAAAAGTTTGCTACTGCTCATGGGAATATGATGTTAATTTTGATAGTAAAATCCTTGCCTCATAGTGAGATCAATTTTGCTTAATGGCTTTAATGTTCAGTAAATTTTGTGGTTTATTATTGTGCACTGTGAAGTTATGTGAATAAAAATGCAGCCACTGTTTCTCAATATTAGTAGGTTTCTACATTTATTATATTTGAAGAGTGACCAAGGCCCAGATCTGAAACCCTGAAACAGGGGAATGAAAGAGCTAAACGTCTCAATAACTTATTACACAAAGGTATGAGAAAACTTATTGCATATTTTCTTGCAATCATTAATTTCTATAGAGATATGATTTAGTAAAAGAAGCATACAGTGAGAGTACGTTCATCCAGCTGTTCCTAAAACAATATCTCTCACTGGGAGAAAATGAAATAAAGAGAGATGCCAAAGAGTATCATTGTCAGGCACAGTGTCACTGTGCTTATGAGGAAAAGGCAACAAGATAGAAATATATAGTAAAAATTAAAAGTTATAAGAACTTTTATAGAACGTAGACTGGTAGGGGTTGGAAGGGACCTCTGAAGATCATTGAGTCCAACCCCCCTGCCAGTGCAGGAACACCCAGGGCAGGCCACACAGGAACAGATCCAGGTGGGTCTTGAAAGTCTCCAGAGAAGGAGACCACAACCTCTCTGGGCAGCCTGTTCCACAGCTCTGTCACTCTCACAGTGAAGAAGTTTTTCCTCATGTTGAGGTGGAACTTCCTTTTATTTCACCTTGTTACCATTACCTCTTGTCCTATCACAGGGCACTACTGAAAAGAGACTGGCCCCTTCTACTTGACACCCACTCTTTAGATATTTGTATACATTCATAAGATGCCCTCTCAGTCTTCTCTTTTCCAGGCTAAACAGTCCCAGGGATCTCAGCCTTTCCTCATAAGAGAGGTGTTCCAATCCCTTCATCATCTTTGTAGCTCTCCATTGGACTCTGTCTAGTATTTCCCTGTCCCTGTTGAAATGGGGAGACCAGAACTGAACACAGTAGTACAGATGTGGTCTCATTAGTGCAGAGTAGAGGGGGAGGAGAACCACCCTTGACCTGCTGACCACACTCTTCTTTTTGCACCCCAGGATACATTCGCCTTCCTGACCACAAGGGCACATTGCTTTTCCATGGATAACTTACTGTCCACCAGGACGTCAAGGTCCCTCTCCATGGGGCTGCTTTCCAGTGGGTCTACCCCTAACCTGTGCTGGCATATGGTTTTGTTCCTCCCTAGGTGTAGGACTCTACAGTTATCCTTATTGAACTTCATTCAGTTTTCCTTTTCCCAGCTCTCCCATCTGTCCAGATCTCACTGGATGACAGCACAGCCTTAGGGTGTAATGGTCACTCCTCGCAGTTTAGTATCATCAACAAACTTACTGAGTGTACACTCTATCCCTTCCTCCAGATCATTGATGAAGACATTGAATAAGACTGGACCCAGAACTGACCCATGGGGAACACCACTACTTACAGGTCTCCAGCTGGACTCTGCACCACTGATCACAACCCACTGAGCTCTGTTGTTCAGCCAGTTCTCAACCCATCTCACTGTCTGCTCTTCTAACCCACACTTCCTGAGCTTACCTACAAGGGTGTTATGGGAGACAGTATCAAAAGCCTTGCTGGAGTCAAGGTAGACAGTATCCACTGCTCTCCCTGCATTTACCCATTCAGTTACACCATCATAGAAGGCTATCAGATTAGTCAGACATGACTTCCATGTAGTAAAACCATGCTGGCTACTTTTGATAACCTTCCTTTCTTCCACGTGCTGAGATATGATCTCTAGAACGAGATGCTCCATTACCTTTCCAGGGATGAAGGTGAGACTGACTGGTCTGTAGTTTGCTGGACCTTCCTTCTTGCCCTTTTTGAAGACTGGAGTGACATTGGCTTTCCTCCAGTCCTCAGGCACCTCACCTGTTCTCTGTGATCTTTCAGAAATGATGGAGAGTATAGTAGAGCAACAACATCAGCCAGCTCCCTCAGCACTCATGGGTGCAGCCCATCAGAGCCCATGGATTTGTGTGTGTTCAGTTTACCCATGTGATTTCTAACCCAATCCTCATTGACCAGTGGAGAGACTTCCTCCTTCCAGGTTTTCACTCTTACTTCCAGGGTCAGGGATTCCTGAAGGCTGGTATTAACAGTGAAGACTGAAGCAAAGAAGGCATTCAGTATCCCCACCTTCTCTGCGTCCTCTGTCACCAGGGCTCCCACATCATTCAGCAGTGGGTCCACATTTTCCCTATTCTTCCTTTTACCATTGATATATTTGAAGAAGCCTTTCTTGTTCTCCTTTACTTCCTTTGCCAGAGTTAATTCCAAGAGGGCCTTGGCCTTCCTTGTGGCATCCCTACGTACCCTGACAATGTTCCTATAATTTTTCCAAGAGACCAGTTCCTTTTTCCATATGCTGTGAACTTCATTCTTCCACATGAGTTTTTTCAGCATCTCCTTGCTCATCCATGCTGGTCTCCTACCTCTTGTACTTGATTTTTTACTCAAAGGAATACACCTGTTGAGCTTGGAGGAAGTGATGTTTGAATATCAACCATGTCTCTTGGGCCCCCTTACCTTCTAGAGTCTCAGCCCAAGGGATTCTCCCAAGTACATCTTTGAAGAAGACAGCCCTCCTGAAATCCAGGGTTGCAATCTTACTTATTGCCTTGCTTTTTCCTTGTATGATACTAAACTCTACTATGTCATGATCACTACTGCCGAGGCTACCCCCACCCTTCACATCCCCAACCAGATGTTCTTTGTTAATATAGGGAACAGCAGCACCCCCTTCCTTGTTGGCACTTCCAACACCTGTATCAGGAAGTTATCATCGATGCATTGTAAGAACCTTCTAGACTGAGTATGCCTTGCTGTGTAGCTTTTCCAGCAAGTATCAGGGTGATTGAAGTCACCCATAATCACCAAGGCATGTGATCTTCAGGCTACTTCCAACTGTCTGTAGAAGACCTCATCAACAGCCTCTTCTGGGATTGGTGGTCTGTAGTAGACACTCACAACAGTTTCACCTATATTTGCATGCCCCTTGATTCTCACCCATAAGCTTTCAACATACTCTTCATACTCCCTGGGAAGAGCTCAATGCATTCCATGCACGTAAAGAGCGACTCCACTGCCTGGCCTTGCTGGTCTGTCTTTCCTAAAAAGCAAGTAACCATCCATGACAACATTCCAGTCATGCGAGCTGTCCCACCATGTCTCAATAATTGCAGTGAGCTCATGGCCCTGCGACCAGACATAGATCTCCAGTTCCTCCTGCTTATTCCCCATGCTGCGTACATTGGTGTATTATCATTTCAGAGAGGGGGGTGAGTGTATAGTTTTCACCCTTTGGGAGTGGAAGACCTTCTGGTTCTCAAAAATGTCATCACACTGCCCCACAAGTGCTACAATATGACACCCATGGCCATGTCTAGCTAGTCTGGATGCATCCCCCTCCCCCTTCATACCATTCATATCCCCCTGTCAATCACCTCTGCAATCTCTTGTGCAAAGACTCCCTTTCCACGTGGTAATGTGTATAGTCCAGTTTTAGTTTGCATAATTCATATGTGTCTTCTTTGAATAGCCTTTTCTTTTAAGTCAAGGGTTTCATTCAGTTTGCTAAGATCTTTTCCATTTCACTGTTGTTAATTGATCAGTAACAATTGATTGTCAGAGGACTATGACGTTAACCTGCAAGTTGCAGCTTCCTTGTATTTCACCTTTGTCTTATTTACACCCTGATAAGTTCTACAAGAACTCTTCCATCAGTGAGCAACAATTCACAATGTTTAAAAACAAAATAACTTTACAGAGTGACACCAGCACTGGGGTTTTGTTATGCATTATTAAATGATAATAACAAGTAATTAAAATTTACAACAGGAAGTCTCATTATTCAAGAGTCATGGTTATAATGATTTAATTCTGCATACAATATTAATTTGTAAGGCAAGCCTTTTGTATGTTACAACATTTTATTGCATTTAAATGCAGTGATTAACAACCTGAGCCTTGCCTTGCTGACCATGACTTTGCCAGAAGCATGGGACAAGAGGAAGAAAAAGAATCATGACATTGCCTGGCTACATTGTTTGTCACCATGATGACAAGAAAAGAGAAAGGCTGCAAATATAGTATTGAAAGTCTGAAAAAAAAAAAAAAACCAAAACCCAAAACAGAACAAGGCACATGCCAAAAAGGAGATTCTTTAAGTTCTTGGGAAGTCGTGGTTTTGAATAATGTGAACTGTGCTTTGGTGTGCAGAATGCTGACCTTACATATTCTCCAAATGAACACTTACCTTTTGCATTTGGAGAGTATGTATATTACACTTCCTATAAAAATGAAAGGAAGACAGTCCAAAGGTCAATCACCTGATTAAAATTCTTTACTTTTTAATGTATCAGAAAACAATGTAGAAAACAAAGTTTCTTCAGGATCTAAACAAGAAAAAGCAAACAAAAAGCAAAACAAACCAAAAAAAAATCACTGTAAAATTGTCTTTACTGGTATGACTTTATAGACCAAAAATCCTGCTTTTTAATGGGTTTAAATGTGCATACCAGAAAGTGCACTTCTAACATGAACATCTTCTTTATCAGTTATATTAAAAGTGTACAAATGTCTGGTGTATTTTAATGTAACTTATTTCTTCAGTAATTACTCAGTAGAAAACTGTTTTTCTTTGTCAGCTCTTGGGTGTGGAAAGTTTTCATTAGTATAAGTGTGGTTTTCATTGCAATAAAAATAAAAACAAACAACAAAAACACAAAACCACCTTATTAGTTAAGAATTCTTTTTTTCACTGTGGTTTAGGAAAGGTTGTCAGGGACTTAAATTTATATTGGAATTGTTATTGTATCTAAAGGTTTTATGCAGCAGAACTGTGCTATAGAACTTTATGAAGGAAAAATATGCCTCCTAGTGTAAAGAAGTGGAAAAATGCACTTTCCTGAAAACACTTGATAAATCACATTTTGATAGCTGCAAGCTGTGGATGTGATTCATTTTTCTTCAAAGAGATAAAGAGGAGTAGCATATATTTAGTGGAGTGTTAGAACTGCTCTAGGGAGAAAGCCTACTATACACTGTGGATGAATATATGCAATAATTTCAATGGTTTAAACTCAGACAGAAATATAATATTTATTTCTTCTGATATATATTTATGGAGCTAAGTAAATGCTTGCCTAATTTCTACACCTCATTAATAAGTAGTATCAATATATGTTACATAACACAAAGTAATAGCTTTATAAAAACAGGGACCTCTAGAAAACTTTGTAATGAAAACATTGTAACAAAAACACTGTTTTGAAGGTCATCCTTTTTACTTAGTAAGTAGGATATTCTTAAGTAGAATATTCTATTATGTCCTAAGTTATTAATTACAAATTCCAAAGTAATTCCCTATTCTTGGAAGTAATGTTATATTGCTGTCTACCAATAATACTGTTTGTGGATAGCTTATTTATTGAGAGTTCATTAAAAATTGTTTGGATAAATGTGGCTGATAAATTCCTGACTTCCCACATTCTACTAAACTTAATACTATGGTGGTTTAGTCAAGTGATGCTGGGGGTATTAAATCGTACTACAATTTGAGCAATAAGTAGGAATATCTCTGTGGCAGTGGTTTAATTATGATTAAAGTTCAGAGTAATGGCAAGACTGTCTTGTATTACACTTGGTTATATGATAGAGTCCCATGTGGAGAGGCTAAGCCTTTCATGCAAAGAGCTTTGGTTTTACAGTGTCACTATGATTACACCCAGTGGGTGATGATGGTTTAACCTTGCGGGCATACCCTCTGCTTAATCCTGCTTTTCATTTTGCTGCCTCAAAAGTTTCTTGTCTTGGCAATATTGGAGTCCATATCTGAACATCCTAAGTTGTAAGAAGAAAATGTTTCTCTCTTAATGCTTACATCTGGAAAAATCACTGTCCATAATTATTCTTGTGTTTTCATAATATGAGACTCTATGTGAACTAAAATAGGAACATTTGCCTTTGAGTCATTTCCTCCATTTCATTAAACACAAGTTCATACCTCACACAGAATCTAACACTGTCACATTTAGCTACAGGCAAGTATGAGTAAGAAAAACTGGAGTGAAGTTGGTGAATTAGCCTACTGAAGAGCTATAAAATGATCTGAAGTCTGAATTCAGTCTTAGCCCCCACACTTTTTTCTTTAAAAAGATAAATAAAATTTGAGATGTATAAGAGGTTTTGCTATCTCTTTACATCTCTTTGCTGCCTTGTTACAGTGAGGATTTCAAAATTGTCTTGGTGTAGAAAAGCCACTGTGCTACATCTGTTGCTGTTCTACTCTCTCTTCCCCATACACTAAAGGTAATCAGAGTGTAAATTAGGGTGGCATAGACATTGGATGGCCAGCAAAAGGGGAACTTCTCCCATTGCCTCTCTATGATGAACACGTAATGTGTCTGAACTTTCTAGCTGCTACTGCTCATCCAAGATGAGAAATTGCAGGTCCTCAGCAGTGAGCTTCAAAGGCTAGATGGGGTATGGAGACTATCCAGACCTGTATGAAAAATTTAGAAGGGCTACAGGATTAAATGAAGTAGAAGGTTGCATATTAGGTGAACCTGTGACTGCCATTGCTGGTGATACTTAGAACAGTTTAAAACCACAGATGCTTTTGCCAGTGTGCAGGCTAAAACAAAAGACTGATTTAAGGAATTGCTAAGAGTTATTTTCTCCTATCAGTAAGAGCTATCTTCTTAGAATATTTTTCTTCTTATCACAGTAAGCCTAAATCTACTGCAGAGATTCATAGATTTTTTAAGTTTTAAAGCATTACCATTATCTAGTCAAACTTCTGCCATAGTACAGTGCATAGAATTTCACACAGGATTTCTTAAATCAGGCCTGTATTTTAAAATAGTCCAGTGATTTTTTTCCCTTGGTGTTTGTACTGTATTTACATGGCAAGGTTGGAGGAGGAGGGGCTACAGGGGGTGTTTCTATGGGAAGAGTACAGAGGCTGCCCCTGTGTATAGACAGAATCAATTCCCGCTAGCTCCTAAACAGACCTGCTGCCCAAAGCTGCACAACAGCTGGGAGTGAGGAGTAAGAGAAATGTGAGAGAAACAACCCTGCAGGCACAAAGGTCAGTGAAGAAGGAAGGAGGGAGAGTGTACTCCAGGCACCAGAGAAGAGGTTCCCCTGCAACCTGTGGAGAAGACCATGGTGTCCCCAGCAGCCCATGGAGGACCCCACCACAGAGCAGATAGGTATGCCCTGAAGGAAGCTACAGTCTGTGAAGAACCCACACAATAGCAGGCTCCTGTTAGGAACTGTGGCCCCTGGGGCACCCACGTTGGAGCATTCTGTTCCTGAAGGCCTGTGCCCCATGAAAATGTCCCATGCTGGAGCAGTTAGTGAAGGACTGTATTCTTCTGAAGAAACCCCATGCTGAAGCAAAATAACAGTGTGACGAGGAAGGATTGGCAGAGATAAAGCGTTATCAACTAACTGCAATTCCTGTTTCCTGTTCCCCTGCACCACTTGGCAGGAAGGGCCAGGGTAGAAGGAGTCAGAAAAGTAGGGAATGAGGGAGCGAAGTTGAACCTAGGAAAAAGGACAGGGTGGGGGGAAAGTGGTTTTAGTTTTGTTTGTCCTATTTCTCACAAACGTACTCTATTTTTAATTGGTGGTAAATGAAATTAATCCTCCCCACACTGAGTCCGTTCTGCCAGTGATGGTAACAAATTAATTTAATCTTCCTAAGATTGAGTCAGTTCTGCCAGTGATGGTAACTGGTGAGTGATCCCTGTCCTTATCTCAACCCACAAACTTTGTCATCTTATTTTCTTTGTCTTGCTGAGGAGGAGGAGTGATAGAATGCCTTGGTGGGCACCTGGCATCAGCCAAGGTTAACCAGCTGGCGTGTCAAAGTGGGTATCGTAATCATAATCTGAAAACATTTATCTTTAGTGTCTAGCTTTTTGTGAGACTGTACTGCCCTTTGTCAACAGGAAATCTTTGACTTCCAGAAGTGCATAGATACTTGAGGCCCATGAGACTATTTTGACTAGTATATATCTTGCATAATACATATCAGAAATCTTAGCCAATAACTTATAAAGAAGTGTGTATCTTCTGCTTGTAGCTATGGCATATGTTTCAGAATAATGCCTTGATTTAATGGTCTTCAGTGACAAAGGAAATAGTATTCCAATGCTTATTGACTTTGTATCAACTTTTCACCTTTTCTTTGATAAAATGGATGTTTGGTGTCCATAGTTTAGACATGGTGCTTGAGTCATCTTGAATCTGTAATAAATTGGTTAGTTCTTTGTCGTATTTTGAATGTTGTAATATTTTGTTCTTGAGTGCTTTTTTTTAATCTCACTTATTTTTTAAATATTGGTCCCATATCTGTCAGAAACAAAACAGAATAGTGAATCATTCAGTCCTGTCTAACACTCATACAGATAAACAGCATAGTCAACAGTTTCAAGTTAAATATTCACAAGAAAGTATAACTCTTCTAAATCACAGACTTTTAAAAATCACTTTCTCTCTTTACCATTATTTTTTGACCTGAGTGCATACTTTTCCATGTCTCATGAGCATGCTATTTAACAGTTACTTTTTACAAGTAGAACAGAAACAGATTTTTCTATTCTTTAGAGATTTTCCATGGGCAATAAAAGGACGAAGCACAACTGAATACATATATCTTTAATAATGGTGAAATATATTAAAAGGGCTTTATTAGCATTCTAAGTTCTCTATCAGTTAACTATATTCTAAACAATGCACCTTTTAAAGTTGTGATAGTGTGATTATGGCAGAAATATTTGTTTGAGATTTTTGAGGCTGCTTTTTCTGAAATTCAATGAAAGTTATTATTGCCAGATATGACTCTGTTACACTGATACTATGATAACATTTTCTGATGTTTCACGTTCTGTTTCTCATGGAGTCTTAGCAGTGCAACTCCTATTCACAATGGCAAACATTTAGCTGTTTAAAAGAAAAATTATAGTTGTGGAATAAAGGTGTCAAGTTTAGCATGAAATTGTTAATTTCACTATTCAAGTGGTTACAAATTAGAAATAGAATTAGAATTGGTGATGGCTTCAAGGAGTGGAATATCTCCATTTAGGGTGAATAACCCCATTGCACCAGCACAGACTTGGGCCTGACCAACTAGAATGCAGCGCTGCAGTAAAAGAACTGGAAGTAGTCATGGATGACAAACTGACCATGAGCCAGAAATACACCCTTGAAGAAAAGAAAACAAACTCCTGGACTGCATTAGGCAGGGTGTTACCAGCAGGTTGATGCAGATGATCCTTCACCTTCACTCAGCACTGGTGAGACACATGTAAGGTGCCAAGTCCAGTGCTGGTCCCCTCAGTACAGAAAGGAAATTTAAATACGGAGCGAGTCCAGCAAGGTGCCACAAAGGTGATTAAGGTATTAGAGCATCTGTCATATAAGGAGATGCTGAGACCTGAGACTATTCATCCTGGAACAGAGAAGTCTTAGGAAGGATCTTATTAATGTGTGTAAATACTTGATGGGGTGGGGGGGAAGGAGAGTAGAGATAGAGCCAGACCCTTCTCAGTAGTGTACCAAATAAAAGAAGGGGCAATAAGCACAAATAGGAATACAAAAAAAAGTTCTCTTTAAACATAAGAAAAAAACCCACTCACACTTTCTTACTGTCAGGGTGATAGAACTCTGCACCAGGTTTCCCAGAGAGATTGTGGAGTCTCCATGTTTGGACATTTTAAAAATCAAACTGGACATGGTTCTTGTTGACCCTGATTTGAGCAGGAAGGTTGGACTAAACAATCTCCAGAGGTCTATTCCAACCCCAACTATTGTCATTCTAATATCCCATGAATTAATTATTTTTTTCTTATATAGACTACACAATATAGATGTGAAAAAAGAAGGTAAGAAAAATCTGTATTCCCTAAGGTAAATTATAAACTTTTCAATTTATGATAGGGTATCTTGTGTAGTACTGTACAAAGTATAGAAACCAAAATACACATAAATATGTGCCACCCAAGCTACTGGTTTCTAATCAAATTTACCTAAACGTAATGATGTAGCGACATTTGTGATGCCATAGAGTATGCAATACACCCACATCAGGCATATATGTCACAGAAGCTATTTTCTGTGGGATACCAGGCAGGGTAAAGATATCTCAAATAACACCAAAAGCAACTGTAAAGCAACTACATATTAAGACTCAGTGTCAATACTAGCTTGCCTAAACACTCTTTACATAGAAAGATATGGACCATGGTAGGCTCCATAAGAACATAATAAAGGAGTAAGACCAATGGTCTTCTTACTGCCCTTTATTACTGCCCATACTTCGTCTGGACAGTAGAAGCAGCTATATATGGAAAACACCTTGGCTCCTAAGGAGGATATCTGAAATGGATCAAGTAAACTTCACAGAGAAGTGCCTATATCCCACCCCAGGTTATGAATGAAAGCTGTAAGGAACTAAGAGGTATGTGTGTTCTAGACATTAATGATGGAACTATAGACTATAGACTCCTGAATTTCCATGATTACACTTAGAGATCTAAAACTTCATCTTAAGTGTCCAAACTCCCTTTTTAATTTGTTAAGGTCTACAGCTTTCATTTCATCTTAAAGCAGATACCTGAATCAGGTTGGCTAAATTTCACTCTAGGTCCATTTTCCATATTTCTGTTGAGTGTAATAGGGGCTCAATCAAACTCATATATAGACTTTTGGGATGGAATTTAGCTCCAGAATGTAGGTGTATCAGGCTCAAATAATTTGTTATACATAGGCATTTGATGCTACTTGAAATACCCTGAAGGTACCTACCTCTTGTTAACTGTGCTCCCTTTTCTCACATTTGACATCAACATGCAAATACCTTAGGTACTTGAGGAAACTGGCATTGCATGCAAGTGGTTAGGCAGGAGAGATAATGTTTAACTTCAGTCAGATTCTTTCAAAAAGAAGACGGCACATTCAGGTTATGACTGGTATGAGTGTAAATGTTACATATGTAACCTCTCTATGTATCTATAACTCATTTAGATGTGAGTTAGGTAGTCTGAGCTCCAGTGAACTAATAGGTTAGTAGAGACCCAGTCAGTGTCATAAGTGAGTCTAGAGACCCATTCGGTTACCAAACATATATGTCTATTTTAATGTGAGAGGCAGAGTTTTCCAGACTATATTGACTAGATTGCCTCTGTGTATAAGGAAAGATGAAACACCTAAATTTAGTTGATTCCAACAAATCCAACCTTTTGTGTGAGATGAATCCCAGTTGTTCCTGTTGCTAAGGGAATAATCTTTTTGGAGATTTAACAGTCTTTCTTACCTACCTGTGCATAACGTTTTTTAAAAGAAAATGTCATTTTTTAGTTTCCTGCCTCATTTTTACAGTACTAATTGAATACCAATTTGCATACCTTCCTCTTCCTCTGTTTTGGTATAACTGAAGTTAAAACATCCTTTAGCACAGTTCCAAAGAAAGATTTTTAATAACATTTTTGTTCTCTAATCAGTTTTCCTTCCTCCAAACAGCCACCAAATAGTGGCTGATAAGTAGTATAAATCTCATGTCATTTTGAAAAATAGCATGTCTTGAAGTGAAGATTTTGCATTTTGACTGCCTCTTCAACAATATCCGTATCGTACATTCATGGAATCCAGTCACAAGATACTGAGTTTCTTCCTTAAAGCAAATAGCTTGATAAGCTTTTGCTTTCCAAGAAGAAAATCTAGTCCTTTGGTAGAAAAAGTGTGTGACCTTAAGGAATACCCTTATATTTAT
>JAAGNO010027558.1:25157-62536 GCA_033439905.1 Ceryle rudis
AAAATACCTTTATATATTAATAAATAACAATATATTCACTTTTGACCTAGTCTTACCCAGAGAGTAGGTGTTAATTTTGTTTATTGTGCTTATATTATGGCTTTGTCAATTTGTTTTTCTTGTAGTTTATGTTTGCTTCTTTGTAGTGAATCTAAGGAAAAATCCATGTATATGAAGGAAGGTTCCCTGAATGAGATCTGAAAGTTATCTGTTATATAGGTAATGAATATTCTCTTTTCTTTCAAATATTTGCTTTCCCAAGGGATGCTGTATGTCTCTGTGCATAGACTTGATCTGTTTGTGTTAAACAAAAGGAGAAAGAGAAGGAAAATGAATTAAGTAGTTTGAAAACAAATAAGGATTTATGTTTACTTTTTAACCCAGATATAAATAAACCTTCTAGAAATAGGAATAACAGATGAATCTTTTCTTAGTCTAAAGATTTATTCTTTTCACACTGATCCAGGTAAATATATGTTCGAAGAACATAAGTAGGGAGACTGAAAATAATAATAAAATACTCGCTTTGTTCATTGTACACAGCATGTTACATTTGTTTATTCTTTGGTTGCAAGGTGAAGGCATGCCTTCCAGAGAGAAGTCATTCAGATGCAGTAAAATAATAAGCAACCAAACTTAGAACATACTTACCATTAACAAGGAAAGGGAAGTATGCACAAAATCTTTGTAAAAGCCTGAAACCTTGTTTTCTTCACATCTGGAATCAATTAAATAGATAGATAAAGACATCAGTAATACTTTAACTCTTGAAGAAGGTTAGAAAATTTTGCAGCTTTAGCAAAAAGATTTTCAATATTAACCCAATGCTACGTCACTACAAAAAAAAAAAAGTAAAAAAAAAAAAAAACCCACTATATTTTCTTGCATAAACTTATATATTATTTTTATATCTTAATCAGTGTGGTTATTCCTATATATGCAAGTAATATACAGCATAGTAAGAACAGGTCTGAGTGTGAAGCAGCTGATGCAAAGGACACATTTAGTGCATACTCTTTTGTGGTGTTTACTCTGGACTTGCATAGTTCCATGGATTGAATGCCCATTAGTTCATAGAATCATTGACTGTTTTAGGTTGGAAGGGACCTTGAAGATCATCTAATTCCAACCCCCAAATTGATGGAGAATAATTCTGATTTCATTTAATCCAAAAATAATCCCACCCTTGTGTTCCAAAAGGCTTCACAATACAAACTCAAGTGTGTTGAGGGAAGATGAATAGGAGATTCGTGTCAGAAGTATAGTCCTGAAAGTTAACGTAGATGCACTGTTTAGTAACACATATTTCTTTCTTCATGGACCAACTCACATATCATTTTAAAGAAATTTACATTACCAAACTACTCTCTCAATGCTACATGCTTAAATGTTTTCAGTATATTTATGGTGATTTTAAAGTTCTTCACCCTGAAAAACCCACAAAAAATGTCATTTTCAAGATAAAACTTGAAATCAAATTCTATATGCCTACCATTTAGGAGAAAAATTCTTTTTGCTCTCTTGGTGATATGCCCAATTACTCTCTTAGATTGGATCTGTGTTGTCTCCAAGATCTAAAGAAAGTGTTTAAGTTCATTGAGAAAGATTGAATAACTTCTTTCTTTTACTTTATCTTGGCTAAACAGTACTGAAGCATTTCATTGCATAGCTGCATTTATAGAGCAATGTCATGGAGATAGCAATTGAGGACATACTTTATATCAAGTAAAAGCATCAGTTATAAATGATTAATGCATCTAAAATAACTGGAAAAACATGAAAACCTTCTCAACTTTATAATCATTGCATATTTTTTAATCAAAAAAACCCCTCATGGTGTGCATTTTTATCACTTTACTTGTCCTTCATTTTTACTTATGTAATATATATATGACGGTGTGATGGAATAATTGTCCAGTTTTGATGTTTAACTTTCACTGAATATTAACAAATCTCTTTCTTACTCTTAAAGAGCAGCAGTCAATTACTGAATTTATGGAAAAGAAATTTATTAGTCAAAACATGTAAGCTGTTGCAATTTAAAATGTACTTGAAATATGCAAGCACATATTTCAATATTGCCAAAGACTTAATACTGTAATACAGCAAAAGCATACAAAATAGATTTTATTTTCAGTAGAGAAACCAATACAATTTCAGTGTTTTGGGATCTTTTTTTTTTTTTTTTTTTTCTTTTAAATATACTGGGTTTGTAAAAATGTAACAAAAGATGCTGGTTTTAATTGGTAGTATTATTGCAAGGCCCTTGAAACCCAGCCTCTTACTAGTTGTTGTGTGAATGTGATTTGGCAAACACAGCAGTCATTAACTAATGGATTGTAGCTACAGTCTTTCAATAAGAATGTGTAGGTGGTTAGTAGTACTGTAATGTTATCAGCAATTTTAAAGTCATTTGTAGGTTAGCTTGTGAAATTAAAAGTGTAATCAAAAATTTCCCTGCACTGCTGCCTTTTTCAGCTGATTTAACTTCAGATTACTTGAATCATTCAGAAGAGGAACCAAATGACGCAAAAATAATCATCCAGACCACAGTGGCTTAGTTATTGGAATGATAGTTTCACAGTTTATATATTTCCTTTCATGAGAAATGAATGGAGTAGTATGAGGTAATTGCTTTGTGCCATTACTCTGGGTCTAATTTTTAATTTTTTTTTTTTTATATATATATACACACATGTCCTTTATCATCACTTCATTATGAATGGAAATCGTATATTTTCCTTGTAAATAGAAAGTTAATAATATACATCTCTATTAACATGAGCAACTACACTGTTTGGAGACATATTAATGATACTTTTTTCAGAAGAGTGAAAATATCGAACATAAGATATAGATTAATATAGATCACTCTGCCAGCCCTGAAAGATAAATATATGTATACCTATGCATTCTGACATGCATAGATATACCACACCATGTTCAGATAGCCTATAGAGATGTTCAGATAATTTAGATGCTTTCTAATGACCTTTGGCTACCCAACTTCCCCTCCTCAGTTAAAGAGATAACATGACGGATCATGAATATGGACATCGTTAAAAATAACCTGATGCATCAGTGGTTATGTTCTGTTGATACTCTCTGAAGTCTAATCGGACTCTCACAGTCACATTTTCAATAAATTCTACCTAGTTCCCTATGCTCACAAGCTCTATTTCTGAATATATGGACTGCTGCATTAGGTGTAGGATGCCTGTCCAGTTCATTGCTAGAGAAACCTAACAAAAATTGTCTTTTTAACATAATGTCCTCTTAAGTCTCTAGCCTATAATATGAGCCATGCCTCCCAGCAGAACAAAATACTTAGGTGTTAAAAAAATGTATTAATTTTGGTCCTGAAAGTTAGACAGCATTTTTGAGCTGCTTTCTTTGTAAATGGCGGAAGAAGTAATCATGTCAAAAAAGGGCAATAGGATGAAAAAAACTTTAGAGACACTTCTTGAGTTTATCCAAGTTACTTTGCAAACAATGATGATATTGTTATGAAAAAGTTATACTTTGAAAGAAGTCTAGTTAAGCAAAAAAATCATGAAGTATTCTAAAATGGTCAAACAGTCAGTTACTTTGCATTCTTTATTCATTTCTTGGCTTCAGGGTGATCAGCTGGTTCCACAAAAACATGCATAGGTAAATAATAATAATAATAAAAATCTTTATAAAAACATAATAGAAGTTGAAGAAACATTTAAGAAATAACAATTTGATCCTTTGGAAGACATCTTCGTACAAAAAAGACTCATGGACCACAGTCTTTCATTTTTGGAGGAACATATTCTGTAACCTTTTGTAAGCCTGTATGTCTTGCCTGCTTGTTTTCTTCTTTGACTATATTCTATTTTTTGTCTTTAGTTCAACTGTTGTGGGTCTTCACACTCTAGAACAATAAATTCTTAAAAATGACTTAAAAATATCCACGAATCATTCTGTTAACTGAACAAACTTGAAGGGAAGACTGTGTGTTCTCAGAAAACTGTGAAATTCTGAAGCAAACTGGAAAACAGCTTGAACTGAGAAAGAGAGTGCTTAGTTGGAGGAAAAGGTGGCGTCATATTCCTTAATTCAGCCTCCTTCCTTTTTGGTCTTGTCAAATGCTTGCCAGCTGCAAAATGCCAGCATACTCAATGTTGTATTCCTCTACAAGGTATATGCCATCTCATAAATCTGGCAGTTCACTGACAGCACTGTGCTACTTTTCTACATTGACTGCCCATTAAAATCTGTATAATTAGATTGCGGGTATGAGATCCGAGGAGCATGTCTAGACTAGCCAATGGTGTTAAACTGTCATGGTACTAGATGTAACGCTTAAGTATGTCATATGCAAATTAATTTCTTTAATGTGACAAGCATACAGAATGGAATATTCATTCTTAATGATAAAGATAACAAAATACTGTTTGGTTGTGATTTTTTTTTTTCAAACAAATTTGGCATAAATTACTTCTTAGCTCAGATTCAATAATCGTGTTATTTAATTTTTTTTACTGGAAATAAAAATTCAAATCTCTTTTCCACTGAAACCGGTAAGTGACTTTAAACTTGGATTTAGTCTACCTAAGTCATTAGCACTGTTTTTGTTTTAATGGGGTTTATTCCACAACTTTGATCATTTGAATTAGCCAGTCACAATCAAAAAAGGTGCATTGGTGTTGCTAATTGTGAGTCTCCAGATGATACTTCAGTACAGTCCCAGTTTAATATAGCTGAGAGATAAGCAGTTAAAAAAAGAAAACAAAAATAAACAATTGAAAATAATCTTGAGTTTCACTTAGTAGTTGAGTATCAGCTTTGTTCATGATCTGCCTCCTGAAAGGTTTGTCAAACTAGGCCATTGATCTGTGTCTTAAAGGGCCAAGCTGCAAGCAATTTGAAAATAGTACTTTCTACTGTAATAGTCGGTTGTGCCCCATAATAGATACTGGACAATTTTAAAGGAGAGAAAAGCAATAATTTTCATTGTTGAGGTTTTATTTATTTGTTTGTTTTTTCAAGGCTATGCCTTTTCAGGTAAGTAGTCCTTAGTTGGCATTGTAAGCACATTTGTTTGATGATCAGAAATAAGAAGTTAATTAGCATAGAGATCTAAACTTCCAGCTATGTCTGCACAAACATACATGGATTTTTCTTGTTATCCAACAAATGTGGTTTTAGGAAATACCCAGAATGATCAGCCACTTATGAAGCACTTTGGTTATTTCCAGATCTGTTTTTCATGGTAGGTTCTTTGATACAATGCACTAATAAAATAATTTCTGTTCAGACATATGAAGTGTAATAAAGCATGAGTACCTTATCCATTGCCATCTCCTGTTTGCTCAAATCCTCTCATGTGTCTCTTACAAAACTTTACCACTTAATGCCCTTTCAACTCTGCCCAAATAACTCTTTCTATTCGTAAAGGTAAAGAAGACCTACCACTTTCATCTTCATTATCATGTTACAAATTTTGCATGTAAGAATTTCTCTGTGTTAAGATTAATTCAATCATTAGACTAACATTTGCTGCACTACAAATACCCATTTCAGCCTACTAAATTTATTATCTTACATCTGTGGGCACTGATTAGCAGTTTTGTTCATTATCGCTCTGAACCTGCTACATAAATCATGGCCTTAAATTGTTTCTGTGATTGTTCCATGAACTTTTTTAACCTTTCTGGCTCAAGTGTTTCATCTAGATTTAAAAACATAAATATTTAATTTTTCATGTTTAATCTTGACTGTAAATCAGAACAATATGTGAAAAATTATCTAAAACTACATAGAAAGAATCTCTGTCATTACTCAGCCTGGCTCTATGCTGTAAAACATGTGTGTACACTTTTATTTTGCTAAACAGTCATATTTTTTTCAACCTCATTCATTTACTTTTTGCACACCCTTTCCCAGTTCTTTTTCTTTTACACACATCAGTTGTGGCTTCCATTATTATATAGAGATGTATTTATTGTAGGTGCCCCCATGTGCTGGCAGTGGAGGGCTGCAGGGGTGGCCTCTGTGAGGAGAGGCAGGAGCTGCCCTGTGCTGGACACAGATGGTTCCAGCCAGCTCCAGCGGACACACTGCAGGGCATGGTTGAGCCTCTCAGCCAAGGTGGTGGCTCCTTAGGGAAAATGTACTTAAGAAAGGGTAAAAAATGTTGCCTGACAGTAGAGAAGTGAGGAAGATTTTGAGAGAAGCATCCCTGCAGACAGAAAGATGAGAGGAGTGGGAGGAGGTGCTCCAGGCACTGGAGCAGGGTTTCCCCTGCAGCCCCTGGAGAAGACCACAACAGAGCAGATTTATCCACACATTAGGAACAAAAGAGTGACTTTTTTTCCCCTTTGTTTCTAACCATGCGGGTCTATTTTATTTGGCAATAAATTAAATTATTTTCCTCCAAGTCAAGCCTGTTTTGACCATTGTGGTAATTACTAAGCAATCTTCTCATCTTTGTCTCAACCCATGAGCATTTTGATCTTACCTCTTGTCCTGCTGAAGAGGTGGAGTGAGAAAATAGCTGGGTTGGGTGGGCATCTGGCAGCCTGCCAAGGTCAACACACCACAGGTGGTATTTTAAACTAGTTGCCTAGAAAAATAACCTCAGAGAAAAACATTATTCAATAAATACTCAGCCTTATCAGTGAATAACCCAGTTTAAATGTTATGGTCAATTTTTAATGTATCCCATATTGGTTTAATTTTTATCTTTTCACTGTCTCAGTTTCTATTTTATCTTCCTGAGGATGTTCTAGTCTATCTAGTCCATATTTCCATGTAGGAGACTTTAGTCAGATACTAACTCTGTTACAATACCATACAGATATATGTGAGGAATTTTGTCAGAAGATGTCATAAGTCTTCTTAATTATAGATAATGAAGTTTTGAGAAACTAATGGTTTGAATGTGAATTTATATTTGCATTGTAACAGATAAAAATTCTGTTGTGTCACTGATGCAACTCTTGTAAGTATAAAATTTCAGAACAGAACCTATGCTGCAGGAAGTACTGTTATTCTACTGCCTCCAACTGAGGATTTGTTCAAGCCTTTGCTTCCTCAACAGAATCTTTCCATGTGGAACAGCAAGCATTCTTCTAAAAGAGCTGTATTATTCTGTGTTTCCCATCTAGGAAAGCAAGCTGCCTTAGTGGCGTACAAGAATATTATTTTCTCATAAAGTCAAAGATAATAAGCCGCATGTCACCTGTTTTAGGGTCAGCAGGGAGAGGAATCAGAAAGAAACTAGAATCTGTTAAGCACAGATCATTTTCCTGTTTTCTTACGTAAAGAAGTTATGAGAGTCTGTCAGCTCCTTACAATGGCTGTAACTATGCCTTTCATATAAAACACTTCCATAGTGTAAAGTTTTGCTTTCCATAATCGTAAAAGAGAACGGTGAAGAAAAAATATAACATTTGCCAATCTGTTTTGTGCAACAGAAGCTCTTAAAGGTTCCAAATGACCTGTGCTTAGTTTTCTTCACAGCAGCTAGTATAAGGCTATGTTTTGGATTTGTGCTGGAAACAGTGTTGGTAACACAGAGATGTTTTATATCCTTGGTGCTCAAAGGCATGGTGTAGTAGTGGTCCTGGTGCAGTAGATAATGGTTGGTTTTGATGAGCTTAAAGGTCTTTTCCAACTATAGCGATTCTGTGATTCTGTGGTTCTGTGGTTCTGTTTTAGTTACTGCTGAGCAGTGCTTACACAGAGTCAAGGCCTTTTCTGCTTTTTACACCATCTCACAAGCAAGTGGCCTTGGGGTGTACAAGAAGCTGTGAAGGGACACAGCTCGAGAGCTGACCCCAACTGACCAAAGGGATCTGCCATTTTGCATCATGCTTAGGTTATAAAGCTGGGGGAAGAAGAAGGAAAGGGGACAAGTTTGGAGTGGTGTCGTTTGTCTTCCCAAGTAACAGTTACCTGTGATGGAGCCCTGCTTTCCTGGAGATGGCTGAACACCTGCCTGCTGGTGGGAAGCAGTGAATGAATTCCTTGTTTTGCTTTGCTTTGCTTGCATGTGTGGCTTTTGGTTTACTTCTTTGTAACTTTGGTTTACTGTCTTTATCTCAACCTACGAGTTTTCTCACTTTTACCCCCATCCCACTGGGGTGGAGTGAGTGGTTATGTAGTGTTTAGCTGCCAGCTAGGGTTAAATCGTTACAGTCTTAAACACATTACTGTAAGAATCTCTCTTTCTTCCTCCATCTGAACAAAAATAGTTGGCATTTCATAGTTGTTTGCTTGTTTGTTTGTTTTCTTTTCTGGAAACAAAGCAGGAGACATTATAGGTGCTCTGTACTGTATTCTCTTTCCCTCTTTCTTCTCTCAACTATAATACATTGCCATTCTGATTGGGTTATCCAGAAACTATGAAAATGAATTCTGAATATTAAATAATGTATATCTAAATCTGAGAAATGCATTTTAGAATACTCAAAGGCTAGAGTCTTTCAATTCACATTGCACAAAACTTTTTTTCACCCAAAAATACCATTACATTTGTTTCCAGGTGAGTATATTTTTATTGCATGCCCGTATCTGGAAAAGCATTCAGATCTTTATTTTTTCCTAAAATTACTGCCCTGACATACATTTCTGAACAGCTGAAAAGGAAAAATTGTAAACAGCTGTCAGAGAATACGTTGATGTTACACAAGGCTTTGCTTGCAATCCCTTTTTTCAAAGAACTGTAAAAGACTCTGCTTATGTTTCCATTATAGAGAGCCTCATTCTCTGCTAAATAGTGTGTGTATCTTTTGTCCCTGGTGCTTTATTATTTCATCCTTTGGATTTATTTTTCACTTGGTTGAATAGTCAACTATTTAACATGAGTTCAGATAACCTTTGAAAATGGCTTTTCCTGATGTTTGCTATGCATGATCTGTTATCCAAATGCAAGCAACAGCACTTTTGAGAGGGGTTTTGGTTTATTTTATTTTGGATTTCTTTGATTTCCCCCCCCCCTTTTCTTTTTCTTAATCTGACTGTGAGGCATATTTTGGAGAATAATCCCACAATTGCTTACATAACTTCCACCTTCCGTCTGTGCAACTGGAAATCCTGATGTAGAATACAGTGAGCAGAATAAAGACATGAAAAAAAAACAGAGAGTAAGACATATAAATGGAGCAGTCTGGCCAGGGTGCCAGGTTTCATTATGTTATGAAATATCCTTGACTCATGTTCTAGTACTTTCTGTGAGTCAGTGTCTCAATATTTATGCAGTCTCTCGGGACCTAGTCACCCATTGATCAGGACTATCCTTTAAGCACGTATATAGATGATATTGAACTCCATGTTATTATTTTTGTTAGTATTATAGCTTAGCTAACCTGGAAGATGTTTTCTGTCTCTTCAAAAAACATTGAATAAATGAATAAATTGAATTAAAAAAAATCATAAATGCAGTATAAATTCTAATTTGCTTCTACCTGGCAAACATGTTGCTTGGTTAGTATGTCAATTCTGTTTTCACATGGGGTGTTTCTGTAGCCAAGGAGAGTTCTGCCATGACAGGCTAACTTCTCATAGAAGATCGATCCCGTCTTTTGATCTGCATGATGTTCCTCAAACAGGATGAATTTTGAACCATACATCAAGAGTAGTATCTGACTCCCAGAAAATGGTTAAAATTGGATTATAGTTTATCTAGACCTGATACATGACCATGACCACATAATTCCTTAATTAATGTTGCTTAGCCTGATGGGCTTTACATGATGTTCAATATTCATTTCAGTCAAAACACTATTAAAATAATGCAGAATTTAGAAGTCAGTAATTTGAAAAACATGATTCTTGAAACTGAGCTTTTTAAACCATTCAGTTTATTACTTCATGTTTGAAATTTAGCTACAAAGGAGGGGCACTGGAGTTTTAGTTAGTTCAAACTTTTTTTTTTTTCATGTGCTACTCATTCTTTACAGAATTTTACAAAGTACACTGTTGTCTTGTTTGAGACCAAAATAGATGCTAACCATTGAAGATGGATGACACTGTCAGTTGAATTGTGGTGCGTGAAAGAAGAATGCTTCTTTAACCACTCACTAGCATTGTATAGAAAGATAGATCATGATGCTAAGAAATAGCATACTTTCCTTTGAGGTAAGTGCTGATGATCAAAACAAGAGTCCTGAAGATGAGAAAGGTACTATATCTGTTACTACATGTTATGTGAGAATTCGGTACTTAGGATATGTTGAGGAGAATGTGTCATATGTTTTATTTGGTTCTGATACTAAGTTTTTTCCTTTTTTCCCCTCCTCCAACATTGTGCGAGTGTGTGTATGTATGTATTCCTGAGATTCTCTGAGTGTAAAATAAAATAAAAAGTAATAACAGTGAAAAGCCGATGGGCAAAAATTGATTCATAAATGAGAAGGTGGCATTCATTTCAGCGCTCTTATTGGAAACCTAAATCTCAGTAAATTTGTAGCCTAAGGATACAATGGGCTTAAAGGATTTCTGTCTCTGAAGAAAAATTAGAACGCCTTTGAGGTAAGGTAAATGGAAAAGGTTGTTTGGGCAAATGTGGAGCTCTAGCACTATTAAATGTTAAGCACCATCAGGGGGTATCTCAGTCATTAATGAGAGTGGCATGTTGAAGATTGTTTCAAGCAGGAGAAGAGTTATGGATGGCTATGTGGAGGTGGCACAATGCCACAGGGAAATTATGTCAAGCAAAAAGAAGATTTTTTTAAACTTATGGTGGGGGAAGGAGTACTGAAATAGTGTCCTTTCTTTATATACTTTAGGATCTTTTGCCCCAAAATAACACTGTGTTGGGTCTTAAATGAAACAAATCTGTGACGCTAACTTTGAAGTCCATTGTAAAATCTAGTGCATACTAGTCCCCCTTGATCTTTGACATATTTTGTCTTCACTCGCAGTGCAAACAGAACTTAATCTAATCACATGTTCACTTCAAATACAAGTAGTTAGCAGTCTTGAAAGATGTGGAAGTGTTTTATGGACCTTGCATGTTAGTTTTGTATATAATTAAAAGGGATCTCAGGGGTTCGGTAGGCAGCCAGTAAGTTAAGCTATCTGGTGTGAAAGTAATGTGTTAGTATCTGGGGAAGGAAAGATTTAGGAGTCAAGCTAGGATCCCTGTTTCAAGCCAAAAGAGCTTGAGAAGTGAGCAGACATGAAGTGTTATATCTCTGGGCAGTAGTTACCAGCTTTCTCATTACACTAGCACATCCTCCTGGCTGCTTTGCAAAATGGTCCTCAGATTAGAAGCTCTGCAGGAAGCTATCTGTGTTCTCACAGTTGGAAATATTTTGTTAGGATGACAGCTGTTACATGGAAAATGGGTATTAAGACAGTCTTCAGCATCAAGAATATTTTGCTTTCCCAGTTTGCCTTAAGGTTTTGCTTAGAGAGAATAGCAGGTAGTGTGCCCTGTGCTGCAATGCTGAGAGTAAATAGTGAGAAATGTCATTTTATCTTCTAATGTATAGTGTACAATAAATTGTAAAGTGGGAAAATAAATTGTACTGTGGGAGGACCTTTACATTGTGCTCAGAGTGTGATCCTTAGTTTAATATAGAAATATACTTCTGTATCTCCACCACTTTCTGTATCATTTGTTATCACACAATATCCTTGCAGCTACTTGTATTGAGTTTATATGGAAAGGTTTTCCAGTAACAGGGGTGGCTTCTGTGAGAAGATGCCAGAGGCGGCTCCCATGTCAAGCAATGACACTTCCAGCTGGCTGCAAGAGGGATCTGCTGATGGCTAAATGTGAGACAATCACAGTGAGGAGTGAGAAAATATGAGAGCAACAGCTATGCATGCAACAAAATAAGTGAAGAAGGAGGGGAAGGAGGCGCTCCACATGTCGGAGCGGATATTCCCCTCCAGCCCATGGTGAAGACCATGGTGATGCAGGTTGTCACCCTGCAGCCCATGGAGGTTAATAATGGAGCAGATATGCACACTGCAGTACATGGAGGATCCCATGCCACAGCAAGTGGATGTGTCCTGAAGAAAGCTGCATCCTGTGGAGGCCCCATGCTGGAGCAGGTTCCTGACAGCACCTGTGACCCTCTGGGGACCCTTTAAGTCCATTCCTGAAGGACTGTACCCTCTGGGAAAGACCTATGCTGGAGAAGTTTGTGCAGGACTATATGCCACAGAAGGGTCCCCCCACTGATGCAGGACAATGGTATGGGAAGGAAAGCAGAGCAGAGAAAACTTAATGAACTGACTGCAACACATTCACACAAATCACAGAATTGTAACAGTTGGAAAAGACCTCTAAGATCACTGCATAAAAAAAACCCCAAACAAACAAAAAACCAAAACCACAAAAACCCTACCTCATCATCCCACTAAAGCATGTCCTAAAATGCCTCATCTACACGGTTTTTGAATATCTCTAGGGATGGTGACTCCGCCACCACCCTGGGCAGCCTGTTCTTATGCCTGTCTACTCTTTCAGTGAAGATTTTTTTCCTAACGTCTAGTTTAAACCTCTCCTAGTGTACATCGACACTCCCACCCAATTTGGTGTCATCTGCAAACTTGCTGAGGAAGCACTCAGTTCCCTCATCTAGATCACTGATAAAGATATTGAACAAGACCAGCCCCAAAACAGAACCCTGGGGGACACCACAGGTCAACTGGATTTAAGTCTGTTCACCACAAGTCTCTGGGCCCAGCCATCTAGCCAGTTTCTAACCCAGCGAAGATTACACCTGTTTACGCCATAAGCTGCCAGCTTCTCTAGGAGAATGCTGTTGGAGATGATGTCAAAGGCTTTACTAAAGTCCAGGCAGCCAACGTCCACAGCCTTTTCCTCATCCACTAGGCAGGTCACGTGGTCATAGAACAAGATCAGGTTGGTCAAGCAGGACCTGTCTTTCCTGAACCCATGCTGTCTGGGCCTGATCCCCTGGCTGTCCTGCACTTGCCATGTGAGCTCAATCAAGATGAACCTCTCCATAATTTTTCTGGGTACTAAGGTCAGGCTGAAAGGCCTGTAGTTCCCCAGCATTTCCTTCCGACCCTTCTTGTAGATGGGCGTCACATTGGCAATCCTCTAGTCATCTGAGACTGTCCCTGTTAAATGATGGAGAGAGGCTTGGTGACCACCTCTGCCAGCTCCCTCAGTACTCTAGGGTGGATCCCATCCAGCCCCATGGACTTGTGAATGTCCAGGTGCCATAGCAGGTCATTAACTGCTTCCTTCTGGGTTATGGGGGCATTGTTCTGCTCTCCATCCCTATCTTCCAGCTCAGGAGGCTGAATACTCTGGAGGTAGCTGGTGTGACTAATAAAGATGGAGACAAGGGAGGCATTAAGTATCTCAGCCTTTTCCTTATCCTTAATTGTAATGTTACCACCCCCCTGCATCCAATAAAGGATGGAGATCCTTCCTATCTCTCTTTTTATTGTTAATTTTTGTAAAAAAATATTTGTAAAAACTTCTTTCTCTTGTTCCTTATTCCCCATCTCCCTGCACTGCTCAGGGGGAGGAGAAGTGAGAAGTCCAGAGTGAAGTTGAACCTGGGGAGAAGAGAGGGATGGGCGGAAAGTGGTTTTAGATTTGTTCTTGTTTATCTTTATCCTGCTCTGTTTAATTGGCAGTAAATTAAATTAATTTCCCTTAGTCAAGTCTGGTTTGCCTGTGATGGCAATTGGTAAGTACACTCTCTGTCCTTATCTTGACCCGTGAGCTTTTTGTTCTATTTTTTAGCTCTGTCCTGTTGAGGAGGGAGAGTGATAGAGTGGCTTGGTGGGCACATAGTAGCCATCCAAGATCAACCCATTGCACTACTAAAGTTAAAGCTTGATTTTTTTTTTCGGAGAGTTGATAACATGTCATGTTCCAGTTTCCTTTGAACGGTCATTAACAGGTGTTCACACATTGAAAGGTCTTATTTATCTTGCTGTTACATCACACTGATATTTTAATTGTTTGGGGTTTTTTGTTTGTTTGGTTGGTTGGTTGGTTTTTTGTTTGGTTTGGTTTGATTTGGTTTTTTTTCATCATCCTTACTTTGGAACCTATTAAAAATGTAGTTGTGGTCACCTTTATAGTATTATGATGTGTGCTTGATGCCTTCAAAATGATCCATGGAGTAGAACATTTCATCAGTTCACTTAGCTTTTGCCTACCTTTCTGCATCACTAGAAAACTCTTAGTATCCTTTTTTTGCCTTTGGTCCACTTATACAAATGACAGTTACTTTAGATCAGATTATGAATACAGTTTTAGGTACAGATTGTCAGATGTACATTTACTTTGTAAATATTTTTGTAAGTATATATAGACCAGGGGTTCTGTCTCTTTTTTTTTTCTACAATTCTAACACCATTTGACAAAAAAAAAGGATAACCTATTATAAAGCACTGATGCAGTAGTTCCAGGTCTGCCAGACACTAACTAGTGTCAACAGTAGAAAAATCAGTTCTGAAGGAGTTTATGGGTAAAGGGGGGAAGTGCTGGACTGTGACCCAGATTATCACACCTTACAGTTTTCTCAGATGAGATACAGCTAAAAATGTCATGATACCTTCTTTGTTAAATAAACACCTTATTATTGGTCATTTTTATTTAGAGGTTTAATTAATGTAGTTTTGATTGCCAGCTAAGACTGTAGAACTGAATGTAAATTCATGTTGAGAAATATGAATGACTGAAAAGAAATGGCCATAATATTGAATCTACATTGATTCCTCAATTATGTCATGATCTTTAGTAGTATTAAGGAAGGAAAGAATCCACTTGTTTGGGATACAAGTAGGAATGAAACTTTTATTATAACATTTTTGTTAAATATCACACATGTTCAGAATATGTAAACAACTTGGCAGAGTAGTACATGAAGGGTTAGTAGGACTTGCAGTGTAGTGACAAGATGCTGGATGGGTAAATGGGACTTCATTAATTCATTTTTCATCTAACATTGTTCAGAAGAAATTCAAGGAATGAACACATTCTCAGAAATTGATAACAAAGCAAATATATATATTAATGCGCATGGAAGACTAATGTGATACTTCACTGGATTGGCTAAGCTGTTTTTGGTGACAAAGTTGCTCTACAATTCTTAACCAGCTTGTTAGGGGTATTTAATGTCTTTAAAAATTAAAACTCATTATTCCTGTTCCATATTTAACACAAGCCTTAGAGTTCAGAGACTAAAAAGCTGTGGAAGAAAAAGATCACTTTCAGACTAAGATGTTACTTCACTAATCTTGCAGAAACAGATCCAGGTAATGTGAACTTTTATACAGTCTGTACTTAAATAACTACTTGGCAAGAGGAATTAAAGAAATGTTTCTAAAACCCTGAAGTATTGGATTCATTTCTTAATGAGAAGTTTTGGACTACAGATTTAATGCATAGCTTCTGAAAATGTTAAATATCATACATATTAAGGGTACTTAATTCAGATTTAACAGTAGGAGTTTTGGAGGCCTGACACATATAAAGTAAAGTGAGAGAGGTAAGCACTCCCTTAACGTTAAGAGAAGCCATCACTCAAAATCATTTCTGCCTAATTTAAACCATAGTTTTGCACACTGAAATACTATGGAAGATTTGTGCTTGAATTGAAAGTTTATATTAAACCCAGAACAAATTGTTCCAATTACAGTATCTATGTATCAGAATGAGAGATTTGTGTTTTCAGAGTTTGAATAAAAATACCTGGTAGAACCAACTGAGGCCACTGCTTCTTATGGGATTTTTTTTAAATTGTGACTGTTCAATGTAAGGAATAGGAATATCAAGATATTAATAATAACATAATATCTGTTTCTTCCAAGCAAGTGTGATATTGATTGACAATGAATAGTTGTAGAGAAAACTTTAAATTACAGTATTTATTATGAATGTGACTTAAAATTAATTATTTAAGGAGTACATTTTGTCCTGATATACAGTATTGAAGTTCTTGGGAGTTGGACATGCTCATTAATGGCAAAGTGAAACTCTCAATTTTAAAGTTTCACGTGATTCATGTTTGAATAAAGATGTTATACTTGTGAATAGAGTTTAAAACATAGATTATGCGTACAGGAATCGGATACCACATCTTTTTGAACAGTTACACTGAGATACAATTTTTAGGTATTTAATTTATGAACAAACAAAAATAAAGGAGAATTTAGGCACCTATACTTGATTGTAGAGTATAGGATTATGCAATTTACAGTCCAGTTTTCCCAGGTTTTTATATAGGCACCAGTTGGATTGTGTCCACAGTTCTATTACGCTCCCCTATCTTGTATAGTATAATTTCCTTTATGTGGCTAATCATTAATTAACACAGATGCTGCCCTGCTGAGGAGTTAGGAAACAGCTGAGGCATATATGTGACCCCAAGAATCTGAAAATTTTGAAAATTATTTTCCAGAATCTGTATGTAGCCCATACTAACAAAGAACAGTGTTCAACAAGTCAGTATGATGAGGAACTTTATGTCAAAGAACAGGAATTAGAAATGGTCAGAACAAAGATTTTACATGTCACTAGATTTCATTGTCCGTTTGTGATTCACATTACATTTCTACAGTGAGGCTGTGATTCACAATTAAAACCCCGATTTTAAGTTTAAATGTAAATATCTCCTGTGGACCTAAGTAAGTAGCTGAGGTATTAATAATGCCAGGGAAAGAAAATAACGAATGTTTGATTTTGCATAATACCTTATTAAATGGAACATCACCCAAGAGAGTGGGAGATGGAATGAAGGATTGCTTTGGGGAAGGAATGCAAAATTCATTGGGTTGGAGAGATGAATATTTAAAGATTCCTCTGAATGAAATGGGATACTGGATGTCCTACACCAGGAAACTGCCCCTGCCTTCTGTGTTCTTAGAGAGACCACCAGATATATTATAAGCATAAAGATAAAATGTATAGGGAAAACCTTTAAGAGAATTACCAGCCTATCATTTCTTGCTCCTGGAGTATTTTCCTGGGTTTTTCACTGCATGTAAGAATTTGAAAAGCAAAATAGAGAGGACAAGTAATGGAAGGAACTGGCCTTGTATAGTAGAGAGCAAATGCTTTCAATTGGGTAGTAAGTGGGGAGAACTGCTGCAATCTTCCCTGAGTGCAGAGAAGATGCAGTAATTGTAGAAAAAAGGTTTTTTATAGTGTACCTTCTTGGGACATGGATTGGACAACCCACTGACTGCTGTTCCACAATTTTATGACATATGGATGATAAAATCTAGTTATTAGTCTTGGTTTGAATTCAGCCTGTAGATGGGTTTGGTGCACTAGTCAGAGTGATAAAGCAAAAATGATAGGAAGTAGTAGAAAGAAGTGAAAAGCACAGTGAATGGTTAGGCTAGGCCACAGAATCCACAGGTGTATCAGTGAATACCTGTGCACCAATCTGAAGAGATACAGTGAAACCTCAGTGCAATGTCAAATAATTTCAGAGTTCAACTAGTCAGGAGAAACTGGACTAACAAGTAGGCAGTATTGCCTTAGAACCTACATGAACTGGCTAGGGATAGGAGTAAAGCATAATATAGCACAATTAAGGGATGCAAACTGAAAAGGCGGGGTTCAGAATCAAGAAAGAGAGCCAAGAACTCAAAAGGCAGAAAATTGCAAGGCAGTCTACAGCTTTCAAGAGATGCTCATCTAGCTCTCACTTGGAGGCGCCCACCTGGTCACGAGGCATAGCAGGCATGAGTGAACCAGAATTTGTGTCCAGTGCATATAAATAGCATCTAGGTACTGCTTGGGTAATGATTGTTTCCTCTAATCTTCTATCTGCAGACAGGCAATGGTTTGTTAGTTGGGCACACATTAAGCAGCTTGTATAAGCAAAACTGGAATCTTTTCTTGACTGCTTCAACTATTTCATAGTTTTAACCACACCAAATTCCTCTGTGGTCTTCACTGCACTGAAGAGGAACAGTGAGGATGAAAGAAACTGTGGCTGTTCACTATTCCCTTTGTAAATATATTTTCTGGGATAAAAGAAAGCTTTGCAGTCAGTATAGAAACCTACCATGGAGGTCAGAAATAGAATTCAGAATCATCTGACACCCTGGTTTTGCTATTCATAGTTGGGAAGAGGAGGAAAGGGCTTAGTCATCAGACTGAAATTTTATTAAGGAACAATTTGATAAAAATTCAATGTGGGAAATGTTAAGATTTTCATTCATCCACCCATTCATCCATCCTTCCATCCATCATAGCATACTTTCCCTTGGGAAAAGCCAGAATTATTATTCCATCACCTTATAATTGTGTCATCTTGCTTCAATTTTGTTTGGAGTTTTTTTCATGTGTTGTTTTGTTTTTATGTTCCTTTTCTCTGATTTAGCATCATGCACACTCTCCCTTTTTTAATTAAATTTAATCCCTAAAGTTTATTAATTTAATATGTAATCATGTCATCTTCTTTTGATTATTTTCCCCTGAAACTGATATCTTACTGGGCATCAGAAAAGGTTGCTGAACATCATGCACCTAAGTTTATAATGAGTCAAAACTTTTACTCTGTAAACTTATTTCTTTTTTCTTTTTTTAAACAGTAAGTCATCCACTACTACACAACTCAAGTGGAACACCCAATCTTAGTAAAATATGAAAGCAATCTCCTGTTGCTAGAACAGGCTACTTCTATTTCAGTTGCTATGGAGCCTTACAAGTAATCAAAATGTGACACGAGCTATGACACATCGCACCTCATGAGTTCCATTGATAAAGACTAGGGACCCCAATTTAGTGAAACATGTATACAGGGATGTTATATTCCCACATACAGGCAAACTCTAACCTTCAAGCAAGAATTAAAGTTAACGAAGTAGTTGCATTGAATTTTCATACTATTGGCAGTATAGTCTTGTAAGAGTGAATGTAATACAAGTTTAGTAAAACTAATCCCAACAGTGCTTACAGTTGTTTTTTTCTTAGTGAGATTTAGCTGCAGAAGATCAAATATTGCAGAACAAATGGTGCAAGCATACATGATACACTTTTATATTGTTCATATGATCAGATGCAGATTTCCAAAGTTACTTCACTGTTTCCTCACGTTCTTTATGTAACAGCATCCTTCTACTGAAGTTTTCTCTTTTTCTCATAAAGATATTTGTTGCACTTTGTGAGTGTGTATTTTTAATTTTTCTTTCCTATTTTTGAATCTGTTACTCTGATAATTTTCTTTGTCTTTTTGCTTGGAAATTTAAGCCAAAAAATTGTTAACAAGATTTCACATTCCAATTTTGCTGTTATATATGAGCTTGTAAGGAAAAAAACCCCAGTCAAACAACCTTTGAATGATTCCTTTCTTCACTATATGTTATTCATAAACTCCATTTTATCAACTAGTGACTGATGTGAAAACACTTCGACTAATAATTTAGCAGTAGTTCAGTAAATTAGATCTTTCCAAGGTTTTTGGTAAGGATTTAAAAATATAATCAAAACTATTTAAGATGGGAAAAACATAAAAAGAAGAAAATTAATTATGAATGAAAGGGACATATTTTGTAGTAATAAAAATGCTTTTGGTTTAACATTTTCTTAATAAAGCATATCTATTTTTATTTTAAACATATTAGCAAATCTTTTGGACATCCATGATACATTTGCATTTAATTTTTTATATCTATAGTTCCTTTTCTCCAAGTATTTAGTGCCACTCAAGAAAGGAAAAATGAAAAGGAGTTAGGTTGTGGCAAATAATAGATGTCCCTTTTGGTTTACCCCACAAGGATGCTTACATAATAGCCCAAATCTCCTTGATTTAGGTCTTAGAGTTTAACTTGTCAATATGTAATTATGGTTCCAAAACAAAACAGATTACTTCTCAGTTTTAGTGCAGTCTTGACCATGTGGAATGGAGTAGAAACACACAATCCTGGTAAAAGGGATTCTTCCATTAGTATTTTGTTATATAATGACCCATGGGGACTGCGACTATACTCATGTATATCAGTTCAACAATCTGAAACAAGAAACATTTTTAGATCCCCTAATTAATCTAAAAGACCCGGAACTTTAATTTTGATTAACACTAATAAATTTATTAAGCAATTACATATTTTTTACATTACTTATTGTTCATCTTTCTTTAATAGTTCTTGGAAATATCTTCCCAGGCAGACTGCCTAAATAACTCTCTACAGATGACATTTTTTGTCACATCAAAAGCATTTTCTGTTACAGATTGTAATTGATTTTTTTTTAACACTGTTATGATGGTTTAACATTAATATGGATTATCAGTAGCAGTGCAATTTCCCTCATGTAGTAAAGGGGATTGGTTAAAATAAGACCTCTTCTATAAATATATTTTTAGCAGCTCTACAAATAACATGGAAAATGTTCGTGCTTTCACAATTCTTATCGATCTATAAGACAATCATCTTCACCTCCAGTTTGGCAACTCAATCTCTTCAATCCTGACAAAGATAAGTTACTTGTTAAAATTACTATACTTAGTGAAATTGTAAAGGGTTCCTGTTTACTGTACTTTGATAGATGGCATGAGTCTGTGAGCCTTCTATTAAACCAGTCTATTTTAAAAAACAATAACCACAGCAGTGAAAGGCAACTACGTATACATTTTTTTTTCTATGCAGTATCTGTCAATGTAATCACTACAGGTGCATTTTAATCCTGCTGTGGAGTCTGGTGGCTCAAGTGTGATCATCAGTAGGACTGTATTCCTTCCTCCTGTCTTTTCCAACTGAACCACATCTTTTAAGGCCGAGGAGTCCCAGAGGTTCTGATAGGTGGAAAATTCACACTATTAGTTATTATTATAAAGATATTAGCACCAGGACCAAAGTTGTGGTGTTTTTTTTGTTTTGGTTTGTTTGCGGGGGGGTGGTGTTTGTTTTTTTGTTGGTTTTTTTTTGTTTTGGTTTGGTTTTTGTTTGTTTTTTCCTAGTGGTTTTCTGCTGATTATGAGAAATATTCAAGCAATTCTGTTTAACTGGGCATAATGGTGTTCTTTGCTTGAATGGGAATGCCCTCTATTTGATATTCCATAAGCACTTATTTCTTTTAATCTTACATTGTTTTTAAGTTGTTACATTTTTTCCTGTGCATACAATTCACTAGTTTTAATTTGGACAGTCAAGGAAACAGGACAGAAAATATCCTTTTTAAAATATTGGTCTAATAATACTTTTCTAAATATGAATCTTTTAAACAAATTCTCAATTTTAATATACAAAGTACAGTAAACACCATATTTAATTTGGTTGTCTTGGTAGTAGCTTTACTCCTGCAGCATATCAAAACACGTAGCTCAGTTCATCCATGAGACTTGCTAGGAAGTGCATGATAGTGAATGTTAAATTATAAATCATAAGTTCACTTTAATAAAATGCACTCTACATCTTTCTCAATTTTTTTTTAAATATTGTTTTTGTGTTTATCCCTCATATATTTTCTCTAAGTTCCCTACATCCACTTTCCTTGCTTTTTGAAATAGATGACATGTTCTAGTATATTAAAAATACTGTGGGGTTTTTTGTCATTTTTGTTGTGGTATTTTGTTTGTTTGTTTCCTTGATTAGGAAAAAAAAAAGCTTCATTAAGGGTATTCAGAGGAAAACAAGTAATTGGAATTAAAGTCTATACCCTCAACTCTGTTGTTTGTTTGTGTGATCACAATAGGGATGTTTAAAAGTTTTATAACCTTTTATTTTCTTAAGAAATAAACTCATAAGAAATATATATTTCAATGTAATTCTGTTTTTAAATATGGTTTCATGAAATACTCTTGAAAGCTTATGTTATATTTCATTGGATAGGATTCCTTTAGAATTCTTCATTTCTGACCATAAAGCTATCAGACATTTCTTGTATGCCTAGTGCTCTGTAAACCATTTACTGCTTGTAGTTCCATCATCCTCTTGAGTGTTTTTCTTCGCAGGATTTTTACATTGTCTTGCTAGGGAGCTTCACCAATATCACTATCTCAAAACAATCACTTTCTCGTTTGTATCATATTGTGTTTTCAAATCATTCCTCCTACTGTCTTATCACTAAAAAATATGTAATTGGTAATGTAGTTACAAGACAAATGCATTTGATTCAGTTACTGAATTTTGTGTTCCATAATTAATATGTCAGTATACTTGAATAGTAGCTTAGGTCTTTGTATTCTTGAGGTATGGCAAAAATGCAAAGAATGTATGCATAATTGCTGAAATAAGTCCTAATAAACTCTGATTTAATCCCATCTTTTACTTTTGGTACAGTTCCTGTTTTGGGATGTCAATACACAGTAAATGCCTACTTTGTTTAAGAAATCTGGTAATGTTCACTACAGTTAATTTCTTTGGGAACAATTACTAACAGGGACTTAGAAGAGACCATTAGATTCCCATCCTCTTGCTGGGGTCACAGAAAGGGATTGTGAGTTTCAGCATGCTTAGTGGTGGTGAGAGGTTTCAGTCAGAAATGGCCCCCCTCAAAACCCGGACGGTGCAGAACAGGCAAAGGAAAACACAACTGCCAAGTAACTGGACCTGTCACTGTGTATATAGTGGAAATGTCTTATAAGAGCTGCTTCAGCAAAGGTGATTTTAGAGTTATACACAAACTGTTATAAATTTATATTAAATCCAAGTGGTTTTGTTGGCATTGTTCTTTAGGTTGGTTTTTTTAGGAAAGACTTGTACTTTTGCAATTAAATGTCTGCTCTTACATAGCTGTTCTGTATACCTAGATTTATCTTTTCTGTTTTCTGTAAGACATCCAGAAGTCAGGTGTTTGAAACAGATATTTGATGCCTCTGAGAGTATGGAAATCTAAGTAGTTTGTTTGAACAGCATATAAGTTTATTTTGTTTTCAATATTATAATTTATATAGGAACATTTACATCAGATTCTACTGCCTTCAGGTATTTTCTGTACCATTGTCTTATTGACAGATTTCTCTGTAAGCCCTAACACAAAATTAAAATCGACCTGTAAACTGAAACAAGTGTTAGGCACTCAATTCACCCCTCACTAACAGCATTTTTTCTCCCTTCTTTTATTAGACTACAAATATTCCTTCCTAAATACTTCAGTGAAATTATAAAACTCTTAAACTTTGGACTGTAAAGATAGGTTAGTTTATAACTTGGTTTCTCCATAGGTAATCCCTACCCTATTATTTAACTGGTGGAAGAAAGACCTGTTGATTTGCAGCACTGCAATAGGCTTCTGCTTCTGTAGTAGCCACAATATGTAAAATTCATAAATTACAACAGTATCATCTCTGCTGCCACATCATAACTTCTGTTAAGGACAGCCTGAATTATCTTAGACATCTTCTCTCCACATGAGTGTTGTAACCTATGATCAAAGTGCCATGCAGTCTTCTCTCAGAGAATTTAGTCTCATGTCTCTCATTTTAAAAGCAGCTTTATATTGTTGGTTTATTCCTATAAAACTTTACTTTTTTTTTCTCCTTTAACTTTTTTTTTCCCCACTTTTTTTTGGCACTATTTTAAAAACAAGGATTTCAGAGCTCAATACAGCTTTCCATTAATGCACCTACTGCTTATATCTATGCTGGCTGTATATAAGTGCTAGGCCTCCTGTTCTTCCTGATTAATCTCTGTATATACATATTGGTACTGTGTTAAAAAAAAAAAAGAAGGAATAAGTGAAACATCCAAGGAAGAAGATAAGGTGATTCAATACTGGACAGAGCTGTGCAAGCTCTAAAAAGAAACTTCAGAAAGTTTCTCAAAGATTAAATAAGGAGAGTGATTTCTGTTTTGCAAAGGAATAGTCTTTCAAGAGGCTACAACAGGTCATGGCATCCAAGCTTCATGAATTTGAAGGTGGTTGAGAAATTCAGTTCTAGCTAGCTTGCTACATGGAGATGGTGATCTACCATGAAGTCCAAGCATGAAGTACAGAAAATTTTAAATTATTTTCTTTCTCTAATAAATTTGATGTAATATGATAATACTTTGGCTAAAGATGTAAGAAGCAGTTCCTTTAATTTTTCTTTTAGTCACAACTTAAACAAAGAAACAAATAAAAACCACTTTCCTGGCTGATGCCTTTTTAATCAGAGTAGAACTGTGGTTTTGAAGTTCTAAGAAATATTATCAAAATTGAGTCATTATTATAATTTTTTTTCATAACTCATTAAAATGGATAGGATTTTCTTTGAATACATACCACATGTTTGTTGGTGTGTGGCAGATTCTATATGCATACAGAAAATTATATAAAATTGTGGTCACTTACATTTTAGCTTTCAGATAAATGATTGATTCAAACTGAGAGAAATTTCTGACAGATCCAAGGCAGAACACCACTAGTGAATAAGTTGTTGTTGTTGTTGAGATAAACTCATTAAATATTAGCCCATGCAACAACAGAATAAATGCTTGAGTAAAACCACACTTTTTATATAATCTCTGAGAATTATCATTATGTGATAATACATCTAATGACTTTAATGATTTAAAATGATAGAGTGAATTTTAAGAAATTGACTGCTTAATGAAATCCAGATGGAAGCTTTTTGTCTCATTGGGATTTTCTCCCATTTCTTCCGCTATGCCACCAAGCCATTCTAGCAATTTCAATTTACAAAAGATGTTGGGAGTAATATGGTAAGCTTAATTCAATAAATGACCTAAAAAGATGTAATTTAATCCAGAGGAAAAGGTCTTTCAATATTTTCTTTTATTTGGTCTTCAGAAAAAACCCCAACAATTGAGCTTTTAAGTCTTCTGTAAAATATTTTAAAGACTAATTTGCAGATTCCAACTTCTCATTTTCATAGTGTAAAATCCTACCAGGTTTTTTATGTTTTGGTGTGGCTTTTTTTACCTCTCATCCTTTCAGTTTCTTTTACACATAGAGGTGTAAAGGTATGCTGAAAAGAGCAAATATTAGATCTGGCACGGGCTTTCACTAAGGTGCTTGTAGATTGTATCCAATTATCCCTCAGATTCAAGTTTTGGATTAACAACTTTTCTTTGGAAAAATAATGCTTGCTTTCTTTCTCCCTTCTCTACTCAGCAGTTCTCAGTACTCCATTAAATAAAAAAGTTGGTTATGCAGCTAGGCACAAAATTCCTGTTGTAAATACCCACCAGTGTTTTCATATCTTTGGTTAAAAAGGGAAGTACTGATACTTTAGTTAGGGGATAGTAGTATCAACGTAATAACTGAACTACATGCCATGGTGGAAGAAGTTATAATGGTTAGTCATCACATCAACTTGAGCACTGGAAAAATGTCTTTACAGAAAGGAAACTCTTGCCATTAGAGTCAAAAGAAGGATTTAAAGACAAACTGGTCATATTTGTTGCCAGCTCTAAGTACTTTGCATTCTCAAGTACAGGAATACATTAATTTTTTAAATGTACAAATGTACAGCTTTTTTTCTTTTTTTTTTTTTTTTATGGCATCAGAATTAAGACTATATTTTAGTAAAGAATGGACAACTATAATGATGAAAGCAAAGACAGACAATGTTGTATGGTTTGGTTGGGGTTTTTTTACTTTTTCCTGTTATGACACTACATTTCATGTTATTGAAGATGGTTGCAGTGAGTTGAGCAATTAATAAAAGGAAGTTACATCCTTTGTATGCTAGCATTATTATTCTCTGCATTTCAAAAACCTGAGAAGATTACAAGTCCTTTCTTCTGTCTTCTGTCTAGTACTACCTAGAAAAAGCAGTGGAGAAATTAAAACATAAAAAGAACATCCTTACAAAGTTATTAAAAACTTCCAGCAAAATTCACCTCCTCGTGCCATCAGTCCTAATTTTATTTTTTGGCAAAGCATTCCTGTGAAGATGGTACTTTTCTAGAACACCTGAAACAAAGTTTCACATGACTTTGAAATATCCTTAGTTACAACAGCTTAGAGCCCCCAGTAAGTCACAGGGTATGGCAAACAATAGTAATAATGTGAGCCGGTTTCTTATGAAGGCCAGAAAAGATTAATGATGAAAACAATGTTTCAAGCTTATGCAGAGAACTATGGCAGCTCCAGAGGGCAATGACTAGTTAGAACCTCTGTTCCTTTGCTTTTGGTTAAATTAAGTAGAGAAAACTATTCCAGATAGTTCCATATGGTGTACTTAGAGTCAAGGAATATTGCATTGTATTCTAAGAAATTACACAGTCCTGTATGTTTATAGACACCTTCACTTTCTATAGTAACCACTTAAATAATATATTGGCTTAGGTAGCTTAAACAAAACAAAGTAAAGCCAATTACTTATATATATATTAATAAATCCATTACTGAAGAGTTTTCAACAGCATTGTTTATTTTTTCTCTGTCAGTACTGTTAGAATTGTCATCTTTGTGAAGTGTTATTGGAGCAGCTTCTCTATTTTGTTCTTAAAGACTCATTAGTTTTTTCTTCCATCAAATTAAACTATTTTGTGTACTAAATTATTCCTATTTGATGGTATATTGTACTGAATAAATATATACTAAGCTCTGCTGGTCTATAAAAATAAAACATTTCATGCATACTTACAGATAGATAGAGCTAGATACGTAGACAGACATTAAACATTACTGGAATCTTAGCAGAGACTTGCATTTACTTCAGAAGAATAGATTACCATTACCACAAAGATGATGAGAACGTGTAACAGCAGTAAGGCTATCAAATTGGCATTTTCCTAATACCTTTCCTTTCCTTTTTTTTTTTTTTTTTTTTTTTAATGTTGCTTTTATATTAGTTACTTGGAAAATAAACCTCTACACTAACACTAATATTTAAAGCCTTTGCTGTATTTAGATAGTTCACTAGTTCTACTGACTGCCTAGTTGCAGAAAAAAAACCAGTCTTGATCTATCTACTTGGATGCTTGGTCTGAAAATTTATGTCTAGTATGAAGCTGAACAAAAACTCACAAGAAGTATTTACTCACATCAGTAAGTATTTAGTCTGTTATACTAAAAATATGTAGATGCATAAGGGAACTTTGCACAAAAAGTTCTTTTGGGCTTGCAAGAGCCCCGGCTATTATGTGCCTCAAACCTTGTGTGCTGATAGGATCTGCTGATAGGATCTGTCTGGAGGGGAAGAACTGTTGATTGCTCCCAATGTCTCTGTGCTCTCCCTTTGGCTCCTTGCAGATAGGCTTTAACAAAGGGAAGAGATGAGTTTTGTATAGGTGGGACTCCGTCTTTTCTTTATTTAAGTGCTCCTGCTGACTGCCCCGTGGGGGGGGCGGATGGCAGGCGAGCTTATGGGGCTCATGCAAATCAACACCACTGCCCTGTGGAAATTGGGAATGCCACCCAGATATCTCAAGGGTATACAGGTGCAGAAAAATAGTGAGCGGGGTGCACCCACCACCGAAGAACTGAAGACTTGGACTGATCCAGTGAGACGTTGTTGGATCCACGGGTGGTGAGAACCTTTTCTCTTTATCTCGCTCTTACTCTCTCATTCCCCCTGTCTTTTCCTCTTTCCTAATAACTCTTTCCTCCTTTTCCTTGTAATTTAGTCGCGCCATAAAATAATCGCCTACGAAAATAACACCTTTATCCGTACCGTTTGTTGACTGTTTCATTAGGGAGAACTAATAAATGGTTTTGTTATTGTTCCTCGGAGTCACTGTGGTGACTGCCGCCCCGGCGGCCCTGCCGTTCAGGGACAGCCTGTTTCGGGGGATCACAAAGATTCAACTCCCTTGTTGTCCACTGAGTGGCACGAGAGAGGAGGGTTACATTTTTTTGGTGTCTCCCCCCCGCCCCGTTTCGGTAATGAAAAGCTTCCTCTATGTAAATTCTCTCCTAACCTGCATGCAGAATGAAAATGTTTTTAAGGACATAACTTGGCAGTAAAATAACGGTTCAGGTACCTGGTTTAAGTCAAGTTTGAGCTGAGTTAATTTAAAAAAAAAAGTAATTAGTAACAAAACCCCCTTTTTTAATAAGTTTCATTAGGGGGTTTTGCTTATTCTACCAAAATTTCTGGGGGAAGACCCTTATGACGGAAACAGTGCAAGGATAGGAGCCTTTCCAGCTTCTCTCATTGTAAGGAATAGTATGATACCAACATAGAGTGTTCAGTTTGTTTATTTAAATGAATAATTTTAAAACATGCCCATAAACTGGTGGTCTGGAGTAATTTTTTTAATATGTTCATGCATCATTTGGATATAGGAACACTTGTTAAATGAATAGTTTCATTGCAGTGGATGGACTGTTTTCTTCATCCATGTAAAAAAATATATCCTTCATTTATTTCAGTATAGCACACTCAAGGGGTTAACTAAACCTTGTTTCTATGGTGAGAAAAATAATTGGTATTGATTAGCAGTTGGTGCAACATTGCTGGAAGGGTTATTAAAGCCCTAAAGTACAGTACAAAATGATACTGAAAGCATCATGTACTCCCTAGACTGTCCTATTCCTGTGTTTGAGATGTCCTCCTGACTTTGCTTATGATTCTCAGGAGCTTTGTTACACTTAGTGATTTCAAATTCTAAAGAACATTTAATTAGTTAAATGGGGGCTAGGGTGAAGGGGAATTACCCAGATGCAGACGCTGCTGTCTTTCTCCTCAAACAAAACTTGAGAGCTGTTTCATTAAGAAGGGAATCATTAAAAAATTGGAACTCATAGCCGTATCTTTTATGCAGCTTCACTTCATGTGATAACAAAGTAACAGCAAGGCACTGGAAAGTACATGTTTCTTTCTTTCCTTGTGGCGGTGATTTAACTCAAGCTGGCAACTGAGGACCATACGGCTGTGTGGGATGGCAAATCAGAAGGGTAAAAGTGAATCAACTTGGGGGTTGAGATAAAGACAGTTTAATAGGTAAAGCAAGAGCCGTGCACACAAGCAAAGCAAACCAAGGAATTCATTCACCGCTTCTCATCAGCAGGCAGGTGTTCAGCCATCTCCAGCAAAGCAGGGCTCCATCACACGAAACCGGTACTTGGGAAGAAAAATGCCATCACTCCAAACATGCGCCCTTCCTTCTTCTTCACAGAGTTTTATATACTGAGCATGACATCATATGGTATGGAATACCACTTTGGGGTCAGCTTTCCTGGCTATGTATCCTCCCAACTTCTTGTGCACTCCCAGCCTCCTTGCTGGTGGAGTGGTGTGAGAAACAGAAAAGTCCTTGACTTTGTGTAAACGCTGCTTACCAGTAACTAAAATATCCCTCTGTTACCATCACTGTTTACATCACAAATCCAAAGCATAGCCCCATACAAGCTAGTATGGTGAAAATTAACTCTATCCCTGTCAAACCCAGCAAGCACTTGTGAGGTTATTATCAGTCAATGTATCCTCACAGTGAGCCAAGAATACACTGGACTCTGCATAAGTGATATGACAGATAATTTATTCATATTTGTCACTTACATTTTAATAAAATTGCTTGTCAAGAAATGTTTTAGAAATTATGCTACATATAGAAGTAGCTTAAAGAAAATTTGTGTTAAAATTAGAACAGGAGTTGCATATCATGAGCTTAAATCTCTTTTCACTTAGATGCTAATCCATTTTCTCTGTCTATCAAACTTAATATACTCATCATGGCATTTTTTTGACTGTTTCAACAAAAATAAATGCAGTTCAGTATAACTGTCAAGCACATTTAACTTCTTTAGGACCTTATTTAGACACTAGGTAGTGACTTAGAACAGTGTGGTTGGACTCTGTCTTGTGTTTCTCCTGTGCTGCCAGGTGGTTGTGACAGATGAAGGAGCAGTGCAGGGTGAAACTAGGTGGAGTCCAAGGGTGACATTACATTGTCCATGGAGAGGTCCCAAATCCCTGTGTCATCTATACTTGGATTGGCTTTGTTTAGAAAATTTGCAGCTGCTAAAAGATAAACTGCAATTTCATTCAAAGGTTTAGTAGTTTTTTTTAAAATTCAAGTAAACCATTGTAATCTCCAAGCAGTACAATTGTTCCAAATGCAGTAAATTTTTTCCAGGATTTAGAACCATCAGCTGCTAAAATGGGTTCTTCTGGAAGAAGTTGAGCAAGAAAAGAAATGCTGTGGCAAAGCTCCATATTTCTCTTTTGGTATTTCTCCTTAACTTCAGTGTACTATATCATCTAGTCTACATGAAGTGGTTGGGATTAGAAAAATCTGGTCCAACATCTAGTTTTTTACAAGAAGATATAAATGTTTTGATAAAATGTGTACCCATCCTATTTATGCCTATATATGTACATTGTTGCAGTTAGTAAAAATAATATCTTTTTCTCACTAGCATAAAACTGCATATCTATTGTTTATTATTAGTGTTAATAAAAATTCTTAACTCTTAATTTTGTTGTAAGGAGATAAAGTGGTTCTATAATAATAGCATTTTTTCTTCACCTAAATGAATTCTTATTTAGATTAAAACCTGTAAATGTAATATTTAGGAGATACAGGGTAAGATACTAAATTTTCTAGGTAAATGAATGTTACTGCATAAAGCAATACATCAGAGAATAGCTAAGTAATTTATTTCCTTTCTGCCAGATATGTTGGGAGACATTTGACTATCTATAGTAACATGCTACCAGATTATCTAGATTAACTAGTCCACCTGCCCCAAAATTTTAATGGGATAAAAGTTTGAAATAACCAATCTACAATAAAAAGTTGTATTATCATAAATTAAGTCCTTCTAAGTTAACCTTCCACAATGAAAGGAAATGAAACATCAGCTGTCCATCTTGAAAACTTCACAAACACAGAAAGCCAAGGGTGTTGGTGGTTTTGTGGGGCCACACTTGGGTTTTAAGTTGCTGTATAAAGGTAATACATATTTGCTAGAGCTTACTCCAAAATAATACTGTGGTTTCTGATTTGATAGGTGCAGTGCTTACCCTGTCTTTTGAAGCTACTACTATTGACTTAAAAGTTCTTTTTTGCAAACACACTTCTATTTGGTGACAAATTGCAATATTTTCATTATCATGGTGGTATTATCTTTCAATTTTAGGGTAGAATGTGACAACATATACTATGATTGCTGGATATTCACAGTCCATTTGAACAAATGTATGAATAATAGACATAGGGATCTTTTGAAAACATAGTTTTACTTCTGTTTTCTCCTGCCTCCTTGTCCTGGTTTGACTTGGAACAGAACTAATTCTGTTCAGTGATTTTAATTTTCATCTTGGTCTCTCGAACTAACTACACTGTCTGAAGTTAATGACAGATTTTCGCAGACAGTGTCTGTTTCTAGCCGTGATAATGTTCGATGTTTATTTAGAGTTACTACCAGAGATTGTTATGCAGACCAAGGCCACTGCTGGATCTTGTGTACCACGTTGGGGGGTACAGGAAAGTGAAAGGCCGCACCTGCAGGGAGGAGCAGACAGGACAGGTGACCCTAAATGGACCAATGAAGTATTCCATCCCATATATGTCATACTCAGTATAAAGTTGAGGGATCACGAGGGTCAAGCTCTCTTCTTCAACGTCTGGCATCTGAGCAGGACTCTGTTCTGTCTTCAATCCAAATCCATGTGCTCCAGAATCCAGTTCCAGAATCCAGTGCCTGATTCTAGATTGCATCTGATGCTGAGTTCAGTCTGGGACTTGCCCAGCACCAGCTCCACTGCATCAGTGGTAACAGTGATGCAATTGCCAATGGAGGGGGGGGATTGAATTCAATAGTGTTTTTTAATATATTTGTACATATTCTATTTTTTTATTATTATTTTCATTAAATCTAGTTTAGTTTTATCTTCTAATCCTTAAGTCTCTCTCACTTATTCCCTTCTTCTTCCCCTTTGGGAAGGGAGAGGGGTTAACAGAGAGCATTTGTTATAGGTCTAGTGGATGTCCCTCACACCCAAAACCTTGACGTCCCTCTAATCAACTTTACTACTGATACTCATTTATTGAATTTATTTTTTCAGTTATTCACAGAGTTCCCCCTATCTTAAAAATAAACTCAAATATTGTACTTTACAGATGATCTAAACTCATATTCAGTGATGAAAGAAACTGCTGTAAAATATTGAAAGAACTTATCAATAACTTGAACAGCAGAGTTGCCCACTTCACATTATATGCTGACAAATTACAGTGAGTACTGAGGCAAAGTACTTCAAAAACATCTGCTAAATAAGGACACAGGTAATGATAAACTAATCAAATGCTTTTGTAGATGACTGTCATCTAGCTTTACCTAAGAACAGACAAGCTGTCAAATCAAGCTAGTCATTGCTAGGAGTTACTCAAGAAAGACGCAAGAAATCAGTTAATTTGAATCTGTTTCAAGTAAAATATCTTTTTCTAGCAATTATTTGATCTGAAAAACACATAAATAGAAATGCATCAATCCCAGGTTCATCTATTTTATTGCCATGAAAAGAGTCCTGTAAAATTTCTTGAGAAATCTGCAATCTTAAGTCCCAATGTTGGACAGTTCACAACAAACCTTTACCGTTATCTTTGGTGAAAGAAGAATCTGACGTATTAGTGTAGTTATAGGATTTCTCACTTGTATCCATTCCTTAGTGAATGATAGTTTTCAGGCCTTTAGTTTCTGTGGCCTGTTTGGAGTAATGTGAAGAGCAGTAGCTTATTTTGCATTACTGTAGAGATTTTAACAGTCTACAAATATATGTAAATAGATATACCTATTCTGGTCAATATCATTCTTAGGATAATATGCTGCCTAAAACTTAACTGACAGCAAGGTATACATAGTCTCCTTACAAAAGAATGTACGCCACTGTCGTGTCAGTGTGTGCGTCCTATGAGGAATTTTTTGACCATTTCAAAGTAAGAAGGTTAGGTGCATGACATAAAAGCAGGAGGAAACACTGAAAATAAGCTATTGTGACTTATTGATTTGTGTGAAATAAAGGGATTTATTACATTTTCCTTTGGAGCTTCTTTATACTTTATACTTTTCCCTTTTTACCATTCTTAGCAATAGTAAAAATAACATACTGAAATGGAATCCTAATGATCTATATTTATTACAGCTGATCAGAAAATTTTGCAACACTTAATAGTTATTTAAAAATAGAAAAATAAAAATAGAAAAAATGCATACATTATTCCTGTTTGTATCACCTCTTGTCTTTATCCGTCAGTAATGTTTCTTTGGATTCTTAGCTTTCTGAATTCCTTTTCTCAACTGTCTCTGATTTTAATGAGTTCTTTGACATGTAAACGTAATGAGAGAAATATGTCAATGATTGAATTTAGTTATTTGGAACTAGGTAACCTTCCCACTAAGGAGGTTAAATGTCAGTTTGAAGGCTTTTACTTGTAGTCTGTTACAAATTTACTACTAACCTCATCCATGGCCTAGGATATGTAATTTTTCCACACAGTTTATGTTTTGCCTCAGTCTTTGTGCCTGAATTTTCCAGATCAAATGTAAATCAGTTCTGTCAGGATCCTTTTCGTACTTTATGGGTGCCCAGCACCTAGTTTCACTAGAACCTTAACACTACAGTAATAAGAATAATAAACCAATGCAAATACAAACTCATTGCAACTACCTTTATCTTCTAGTCTTGAAGTTTGTGTTGGAAGAGAAAAGATTATGTCTGGTGAAACTCTACTGTTGCTCAGGAATAAGTTGGATTACTGTGTGCTCTTAAGCTTCACTGCTCAAGTGACTAAGTCCAAAACTGTAATGGGTATATTCTTTACAAACATTAAATCTTTCTATGGTGAATTCTTTTTTTTCCTTTGTAACTTATGACTTCTGAAAGATGTGAAATGATTTAATCAAATAGATAGAGAGATAGGGAAAAATTGTGATAAGCGTGAAATGCAATGTAAGATGTAATTTTCCACCAATTTGGAGTCTGCCTTCAAACGATATAGTTTGGTAAAGGTTGGGGTTGAAAATAATTAGTTTTGTTGTCTGTGTTTGAAGGGTGAACTGGGACACAATCTGAACAAGTGATGTTTCTTGTAAAACTGTATTACAGCGATTTCTAGAAGAAAATTGTTGAAAAGCAAGACATTTTGCTATAGGTGCACAGGTCTCAGGAATTTACAGTTGAAAATATTAATGATTTTTGTATTAGTCTTAACTCTAGGAGATTAAGTCCTTTTTGACTGAGAAACAAAATAGCATACTGTGCCTTCTTAAACCATATACTAATGAGATTTGTATAGGTTTCTGTAATTTTAGTTGAGTTTTATTATTTTTTTCCCTTAAGATCTGTAAGCTAGATCTCAATCTTTGTAAGACATTTGTAGGAAAAAAAAAAAGTGTAAGTCATTACCAGTTCTTTTTATTGTTTCTTTTAATGGAGAAACTGATTTTGTATAGTCTTTGGCTAGTGTCACAGTGAACATAGTAAAATAAATAAGAACACAGTGATATTACCAGGACAGGGAAGGGGGAATTGATATGCTTTAAAGAATGCAAATCAATGAAAAGACCTGCTTTTTTTAAAAAAGCATATTCCCCTCTCTTAATTTTAAGAATTTCAGACACATATGCTGAACCTTTTTCACCCTTGTCCTTATTATTCTGTCTGAAAAGCCACAGTTTGGTGTTAAAGAAATGAGTCTTTAATTTAAGACAATTTTCAAATATGCTGCTCTGCCTCCCACTGCTGCCCAGGAAAGGTAGATGTGAGGCACCACATGAGGTAGAGAAAATTCTGCATTATGGCTGGATTGGAGGAGCAGCCGTGACAGGGACAGCACCAGGACACTAAGTATTGCTATTGTTATTTTACTGTTTTATGTTTGTCTCTTGCGATGTTTGTCTAGTGCTGAAAGAAGATAGGCACCACTGAAGTGACATGACCTATCACCTCATATGTGCTCTAGCAGTTGTCTCTGTGTGCTATGGACCCAATCACTCCCTGGGTAGCATAACACATAATTTCCATTGATTTTGGTGGGAGCTGAACAGAGGCAACCTAGGGCAAAATTTGGTCTTTTTGGTTGCTGTGATTCTGTGCTTGAAGATTGCAAAGACAAATGAAGGTCTGTGTGATTCCATTCCTTCTGAGTAAACTACTGTGTGAAAAAGACTAAAAAAACCCCAGAAACTTGCTGCAATGTCATTATCAGTTTGAAGCCCCAGCTTGTGTCATTGTAAAAAGAAAGGGAACATAAGCCAAGTTTTTGAAAATGTCAAGAATTATCTCTGCTTTGTCAGATTTGAGAGTGGCATCGTGGGGCTTAATTAGACATCGTGTAATAGAAAATACAGGGGTGTTAGTCAGTAGTGAGTGTCTTTCACAGAGATATAAACATTCATGCTGCTACATTATTCGACATCTTTCCAGTGAGCTTGTGAATGACCTAAAATATAAAGAAAGATTATTCTTCTATGAAATGTCAGTCTGATGATCAGGTATAAATTCTTTCCTATTTGTTTCTGTGAGATATCTTTACATCTACAAAAGGAATAAGCTACAACAATTAGGATTTTTAAATATAAAAACTTGGAAATCTTTAACTGGTGTTTTGTTACAGGAAAAAAAAAAATCCACTGGGTAATTCTGACAATAGTGGTGGGGTTTTGTTTTGTTTTGTTTTGTTTTTCCCTTGAAGAGGATTTTAACTTGTAGGAGTTTGAAAGTGTTATATTCACAGAGTTCAACTATGCTTTTTTGAAAGTGTATATGCATAAACCTCAGAAAAAGCCCTGATACAATTAGATAAAAAGGTTTTGGAATCCTTTGACTTTTGGGCATATCTTTGAAGAAACTTATCTTTAGGGACATATCAGCTCTGAAAATTATAAGAAATAATAAATTTAAAAATCAGTAAGATAAGCCTTGGTTCTAGTTCTGTTGCATCATTTCAGATTTTTTTTTCCTATCAAATTTTTGATTAAAGATTTAGATAGTACCAAAAGACTGAATGTTAAATAATTTAGCGTGGACATGCAGAGCTAATCATACTGGATTATTTGCCTGTTAATAGAAGGTAACAACAGATGAACCTTTGAAAATGCCACCTAAGATTCATGGTTGCAATAATATGTTTTCCCCTACTGTGATGCTTGAATGGATGCTAAACTGAGATAGAAATTTAGGAGAGATTATGATAAGATATATCATAAGTGAGCTGTTTATCCTTTTTGCAATAATAGAAATAATAATTAATAAAATAAGAGGTTTCCCCCACCAGATTTGGGATTGCATTTATGTAAAAATGTGAAATGTGAAAGAAGCCTCTTTCACAGTACTTGAAAATCTATATCCCTTGCAGCTGCATTGGTTTACAGAATGGTTTTCCTTCTGTACATCAGCAACTGGTATTTTCCTGAAAAAATTTCAAGTATTCTTTCTTCAGTTTTTGAGATGCTATCTTTAAGATTATGCTGCTCAAACCTGAAATTACACTTTTCATTTAGTAAGTTGCTGTAATAAAAATACCTTGTATCCTCACTTACATCAAGGAACTAGAAAAGTTTTTATACAGTGTAGTGTTCTGAAGATTGATCAGAGAATGAGAAAATCTCATCCCCTGGTCACATATATTTGCATACTTTTTCACTTCACTTGATGTATGGAAATACGAACGACGGAAATATAGAAACTTTTAATGATTGTAGCATTATGGAGAAATGCATGACAGTATCTGGTATGGCATCTACTTTTGTGTTAAAAAAACCAAACCAAACCAAACGCTTCTGAAAATCTGGAAAAATACAGTTTTTAATTTTTATTGACTTTGACCTATCCAAATATTAATGCAGTCATACCTTAGTCATGGAATTGTTCTTACTATTATACCACCTTGTCACATTTTGTGACCACTGAAATGTAATGATACATATTCCATATATATATGTATAGATTTTGGGTATATATAATCCCATCTGGGGTATTTTTTCAGATTTAAAAGGGAAAGCTTTCTGCTTAATCAAACTTACGCATATGGAATCTTCCACAATAGAATAAGTCATAGTCTTCTGAATGTTCAGCAATTAGGTCTCCTGTAGATACCTTTATCAATATGTATATTAAGATACAGTGTTCCATACCGTGTCTGTTGTGATGAATGAGAAGTGATACATTTATTGATATTTTCATTGTCTTTAATTCAGTGTTGCTATCAATCCCATGGAACATTATATTGTGGAAAACATTCTAAGTTCTTAAGGAAAAAAAATCTACCAGGAAAGGCACTGATTTTATTAATATATCACATTAATAATAATAATAATACATACTTTCTCTTTTTTTTTTTCTGATTCTTATAGTACTCATGTTATTACAATATCAAAATACCTCGATGTAGTTGAAGACCATCATAAGTATAAAAGTATAATTAAGTAGTTCCTGATTTGGTAATAATTTCTTAAAATAATTCTGATCCGAGTCTTTCTATTTCTCCCCTTTCTGCCTGTGAAAGTTCTAGGGTGGAATCAGACTTTAGAGACTTCATTTCTGTGGCTGACTGAAAACCTGGGTATTCAGGCCTCACTGTGATGCAAGAGATGTATATATATATTT
>JAAGNO010027558.1:64331-84382 GCA_033439905.1 Ceryle rudis
TAGGGCTTGCGCCGTATGCTCCCCCCCCCCCCCCTTATATCATCTAGGCTTCTCTTCTTTGTGTACTTATGAACAGGGTAGTTTTTCATCCCTAAGCAAATCCTGTGAGTCTAAGTATTTTTCGTTTATTTCCCATCTACATCATTTGTTCTAAGTAATATACCATCAGAGTAATTTGTGTTCAAAGGAATCTCTGGAGGTCATCTAGCCTAGCCTCTTCAAAACAGGGCTAACCTCAGAGTTAAATCTGGTAATATGACCTTTTACTTTTTAATGTGTAAGAATTGTATTACCACAGTTGGTGACTATGAGACAGATTATATAACAATATCCAAATTTTTCACTCTATAGTGGAGCCTTTCTTTTTTTCTAACCTAGAGGCTTGTATTTCTGTTTTATGAAACTTAAGCAAGACGTTATGCCTAAGCAAATCATATATTAATAACATGGACTAATAAAAAATATTAAGAAAATTATACATGAAAATAATGTAGTGTTCTCAAAAAGGAACACTATGTTTTATGTGTAATAACTAAAAAAGGCCATTTTTTTAATCTGAATGATGACATTTTGTCAAATTGCAAACTGAACTGATTTTGATTTTGTTCTTTTGATTCTGTTGTTTAGAACCTCTTGAGAACTATCCCCAGTCTTTGGTAAGGCTGAAGGAGAGTGCTTCAGAAAACAAGTCAAATGTCATCTTCCCTTAAGGAAGATGTACAGCTTTTATTTTAGCAGTGCAGTACAGTGTCCCTGATTTACTTAAACCTCAGTGTATATGGCCAAGTAGCTTCAGCATCTTTCTATTATAGTTTTTTAGTATTCATTCCTACTGTTCTCTGAGGAACATTACTCATATTTCCACCTACATGAGAATGTGTATCTACATTACAGAAATATGGTTTGAAGAGACCTCTGGAGTTCAGCCTCCCCAACAAACTCAAGAAATGGGACTCTTGGACAGTGACTTTATCCGATTACCCATGGTTTTCTATACCTGAGTCTTGAAAATCTCCAAAGACTGAGATTTTAAAACTTGTCTGTGTGTCCTGATCCAGTGCTGTACAAAAGGTTTTCCTAATGCCAAGTTTAAACATCCCAAATCACAGTTTATAGCGGTTGCTTCTTGTTTAACAATTTGCAGTCACCGAGAGCTTGACAGTTACGGTGGTACGTGTTCTTCAAGTGGTTGTAGGCTTGTCCTCCTCTTAGCCCTCTCTTCAACAGACTGAACAAACCAAATTTCCTCTGGCAGGCAGGTACCTTACTACCTTGATTGTCTTCCCAGTTTGGAAGTTGGAAAAATTCCCAGTTTTCCAGCATCTCTCTTGAGCTTGGACACAAAACTGGACACGTATACCAAGTGCAGCCTCACTGGGGTTGATCTAAAGAAGGTAATAATTTACTTCTGTCTGCTGACCACAGTTTGTCTTATGTAGCCCTGTATGTGGTTTCCCTCACTCACAATGACAGCACACAGTTCAATCCTACTTAACCTGCTGTTCACTTTAACACCCAGATCATTTTCAGATGGTCTGGTACTCAGCCAGCTGCTTCCCAATCTATATCAATACATAGGTTTATTCTGCCCTAGGTACATAGCTCTGCACTTTTCTTTGCATGAACTTCAGGAGATTTCTGTTAGCTAAATCCTCAGACTTGCACTCAGTCATATCAGCAAGCTTTTTTAATATCCTCAGGTGAGTCCCATCCAGTCTCATTTATGTGGTCTACATTTGTGAGCTCTAGGATATATATATATATAAAATGTGAGGATGAATGTGAACACAAAGTACAGGTTTCAGAGTGTGAGGAATACAGCTGCTTTTCTCAATAGGCAATAGCTTTTCTCTATATCCTTGCCCTAACACCTTCCTCCTGTGAGCTACCATCTCTAATTTCATGATTTTATCCTCATCTGGTCCTCATGAATAAAACAGGTCCAGGCAATACTAGTTTCATATATGAATCACAAGGAAAATTTCATTCCTCATGGACAATGCAAATCCAAAACCTGACTGAAGCATATAAATATTTCTTGTGCGTTTGTTGCTGTTTGTTTTTTACTGGTGGGTTGGTTTTTTGTGTTGTTTTTTTTTTGTTGTTGTTTGTTTGTTTGTTTGTTTGTTTTTATTTTTTATTATTCTTTCTTTCTGATCAAAGCACAAGTGCTATGGACTTTCCTCATTTAAAATCCAAAGACAAAAGTTTTTCATTTAAATGTTTTTGACAAGTAAAGAATTCCAAAGAATAGAAAGAGCAGAAACCGACCACTCTGGAAATGCTATTGGATTTATTCATTTTTTAATCACAGTATGAGAATTGAATCGATGAAAATAGTGTTTCTTCAGAAAAAGAAAATAAATAAACATAGGTTTGAAGAATAGGGGGAAGATTGATGAGATCCTCTCTGATCTGTATTTTTGGTATATATAGTAATGTCAAGCTATACCAAATTCTAAAATACATGGTTTATTTTTGCTGTATAACAGGAAGAGACAGTCTTAAATGGAAAATAAAGTATTACAAATAATTAACAAAATATCTGTGAAAAAATAAGTAATGATAATTTAGGTGTTTATACTCACTTTCTATTAATACCAGTCATGACATCAGTGTCTGTGAACAAACAATTGAACCTTATGGGTAGCAGTACAGTGAATTCAGCTTATTCCTTACTAAATAAACAAATCTGTATTTTTGATGTATTACTGATTATACAGTTATGTGGAGATACATTTTCTTCCAAGGAACCAATTGCTTGTTCAGTTATTATCATTCCATTACTTTTTCATTCCTTATCACCCTTTTTTCTATCAGTAATGTTGATTCCCTCTTTTCTGTGACTTTGTTTCCTTAATTAACCTTAAATAACCACCAGGAAAATGAGAAGGGAAAAAAATAATGACAGCACTAAGTAGATTTTTCTTCTCAGTGAAACTGGATTTCCACTTTCATTGCACTATTTTTATTCCTTTAGAAATTTGTCTTGGTGGTGTTCTGTTAAAAAGACATACAAAATTTATTGCCACGTGATTAAAATTGTTGGAGGTTAATGGATTGTCATATAATACTTTGACAAATTCTGATGGACATATTATGTACACTTCTCACTGCCTCATAACTTTAGTGATCTAGAGGAATCTGTCAGTGTTTCTACAGTTTGATTTGCCCATTCCCTCATGTCGTTCCCATAGGAAAAGCATTACGCAAAATAAGAAAATAGAAAGGAGGAAAGTTTTTTTTCCTTGAAAATATGGTCATATATATTGTTCATGGCACTTCATTAAACTAGCTGCTGAATATAGAAGGCTTACTGTAAGCTTTAACATACTCTTTTCCTTGACATAGAAATTCTGACTCTTTCTATTGTTTAAGTTCAGGAATGTATTCAAGATAAGCTACAAGTACAACACAGAGGGAACAGAATAAATAACTAAAAGCACTAACTAACAACCAATGACTTTTTTTCCTGTCTATTTACCACCTAAATAAACACCATTTCTAGTATCACACTGTGTGGCATTATCCTCAGAATATGCATTTTTGCTAATGAGGAGTTGTGATGGCCATTTCTGAATTGTTCTACTTTTACTTCCACATGTTTTTCTATGTTCTCACATGGTCCAAATGAAAAAAGAAAACATTACTACTTTGAGAAAAAAAGAGCATTAACAATTATTTGAAAGACATTCGCTACTGAATTTCTTTGACAGTACGGGATTATAACTGAAGGAATATTCTGATGACCCAGCAATGGCCCACTGTCAATAAATTTGATTCATTTTTTAATGTTACTAATATCCTTATAACACAGCAATTCTTATTGCCATGGCAGGTTATTATGCATAGTGAAGTGAAATATTGTCACAGCTTGAATATTGGATAAACCAGGATGCAACAATTTATTTTTTTTTTTTCTCATGGGAAAACTTCACCAATAAGGCTGAGTTCAGGTTCTGTATTTGGTCTTTTACTTTTCAACTTTGTTTTAAGTATCTGTACTAGTAGCACAAAAATATTTTTTAACTTGAGAACAGTAGATTTAGTTTGGACATGAGGAAAAATTTCTTTACTATGAGGGTGGTGGAACACTGGAACAGGTTGTCTAGGGAGGTGGTGGAGGCTCCATTCCTGGAGACATTCAAAGTCAGGCTTGATGAGACTCTAAGCAACCTGACCTAGTTGCGGATGTCCCTGCTTACTACAGGGGGGTTGGACTAGATGACCTTTGGAGGTCCCTTCCAGACCAGGGCATTCTATGATTCTATGTTTCTATGAAATACAAATGGTAATGAGGTATATGTATTTGCAGATGATATATTTAGATCAAAAAACATCAAAGAGATTTTTTTTCAGGATCAGAGAAATCATGAGGATTTTTAGATATCTAAAGGAGTAGAAACAAATGGTAAATGAAATGATACAGTACATTCAAATTGTAGGAAAAATAGCTTATAGTTGAATTCAATGATATAAAGTATAGTATTTTAAATTTGATATTCCAACTTAAAAAAAAAAAAAAGTATGTGTATAATGGTATAGAACCCAAGGAGCAATTCAACCTAACATACAGATGTATGCTTTTAAAAAGTACGTTTTTAGCGTGTACAAGAAAAGGGATAGCAAAGAATAGAAAAGCTATCATAATGCTTTAAATGCTTCATCTAGAACACTACATAATACTGACCTTCCTGTAACTTAAAGGATATCACAGAACAAAAAGAGGTTCAACAACAGGTAATGCAACCATGAATGGTGTGGAAAAGTTCTTATGAAAGAAACTGAAAGTACTGCAAAAGAAAATGAGTAAATGAGGAATATTATAATACTTTTTTTATGATTTATTTTATTAATAACATATTTCCACATGGCAACTTCTACCTCTCTCTGAAAGCAAGAAAAGAGGACAGTAAATTGAAATTAAATGTTGTGCAACCCAGAAATGCTTATAGGTTTACTATTGTTTTTCATGTACATGTAAATGGATTCTAGAGATCATTAAGTCAGGATACAGTTTAGATCAAATATTAAGGAGATTTCCAAAAAAAAAAAAAAGAAATAATGACACTAGCAACACATTTAACTTCTTATAACAAATTATAAGCCATTGTTTTGAAATGAATATTTCTATTATAAGGTTAAAGTAGTCTCTATGTTTTAAATAGAATAACCTTAGTTTTACTGTTGTAGGTTTCTTACATTTTCCTCTTTCTGAGACAGGATGTTGAACTAAATATATCTTGGATCCATTCTAAAGTATTGGTTTTCTTTTTGTGCTCAGTGCACCCTGTGTTTATAGTAAAGCTCTAATAATACCAAACTAAATGCAGGTTCCTGTAGTGAGGCACAGTCGTTAGTTCAGAAATTCAGTAGGGAAAAAGAGACAGGAATGAAACCAAAGAAGTTATTGATGAAGGGGAAAAGGTGATAGAGGAAATAATGTAGATGGTAGTTATACAAATTTATCAGTATAAGCTGAGGCAGAGGAATACTATGGAAGATTCAACTTCTATTTAACTTGATCTGGTCTTCAGTTAAATATCTAATAATGAAAGTAAGACACTTTCAGCTTTGAATCATATTTCAATATCCACCTGGTTATACATGTCACAAGTATTCGCCATTGCATTTAAAAAAATAGTTTGTTTAAACTCTTTTCCTAGCCTAAGTAGTTTTGCCCAAGTCAGTCCTCAAAGTCCTGTTGTTCAGCTGATAGAATCTATCACTCCTAAATAGTTCATCTATCTGATATATTGGATAGACCTCTCTGCAATCACTAGATATTCAGAAGATACAGATATTCAGAAGTCTTTGCAGCCTTGTAGTTCAGATTGCTTCAGGCCTTTTTTTCTTCAGAGTCTGGCACAAATTTACAATCTGAAAAACTTTCATAAACATTTCCAACCACTCTAATTGCTCTGCTAATAGCTGCCATTAAATTTGGTGTCCTCTGAATTTTAATTTTCAGATTTATTCTGTTGTAAGCCTTCGGGTCACTGTCAAGGTAAACAATTAGGAGCTAATCTGTCTGTTGCTCAGCCATCAGTGAGTGCTGAAGAGACACTAACTTCATAACAAGAGAATGGCTTCATCCTTCATGCACAGTTAAGAACTTGCAGCTGACTTGGCTGTGCTTGGGGCTCAATGGATAAAAAAGCCCATTAAATCATTAACAGTTAAGAGTCTATTAAATCATTAACTTTCTTTCTGGATATAAGTTTTTAATAACATGATTACAGGGATCAATGGCCAAGAACATCTGTCCTGTTGTTACTGTACCAATACCACAACAAATCTATGCCAAAATTTGCTGGATAGTATTCTCTTAGTAGGCCTGATACAGAGAAATACACTCCCTTCTTTTTACTAGGTCCTTTTTTTCTTTTGATCCATCTCCAAATATTTCAATATAAAGAAAGTTTTCTTTTCATAGGCAAAATATTTATCCTTTCCAAAGTGTTCATACAAGCATCCTCGCTACCTCTGACAAAACCTTCCTCGGCCTGAAGTAACAAAAAAAGTTACTGAACTTTGATTTGTTCTATTATTTAATAAAAAAGTCAGTTGCATGATTTTAGGGCTATAACATTCTTCCTGTCCCTTAGCCTCATACTTCAGCAAGTCCTGGATGTTAACTGTTAGATGAACTGAGATTCCTGTGTCCTTTAAGTTTCTAAACCAGTATGTACCATACTACTGAGTAGCCTGTATACTGGTATAACTGGCTAATTTGTGCACCAGGTATGCTGCAGATTTATTCTAATATTAATCCTATGAATTTCATGAAGTGTTATTTAAGCCTTAGATGTCCTCATTTTATTCTTGGCCACAATGATCTTAGTTCTCTTGCCTAGTATTTGTTATGCTTTAAAAGTATTCTTATTTCATAGGAAAATTTCTGTCCTGGTTTTACTAGGTTTTGCCTTGAGAAAGTCTATTCATATTTGAGGGCACTGAGAAGGGAAACTCCACTTAAGTTTTCTCTGAAGTTTTGATTTTCAAGTTTTTCAATGACAGGGTAATTTTCTTTTCATTGCATTCAGTAATGCTTGTGATTTATTTGACTGTTAGGCAAAGTTTAGGAAGAGGTAGGAGAATTCAATAAACTCTTAGTTTTTATTGTTTTAAAGGGAAGAAAAGAGGCCTTTAAAACAGAATGTAAATACTAAATTAAAAAAAAAAAAACAAACCAAAACCAAAACCAAAACAGAAGAAAATGTTTGGCCAATACAATACGCAGTGCCTACTGAGAGCTGTGACTGTTGGCATACAGAGAATTTTACCGATGTGTGTAACATAATAGGCAGCACTGAATGTCCCACCAATTTCAGTAGAACCTATAATGCTGATTTCAGATATGTAAATAAGATTGTAACACCATATACTTGCATAGAATCCATTCTGTGTCTATCTAGAATCTTATTGATGAGATTGTGGGAGTTATCTGCTAAGAAGTTAAATTGATGAGTCTTTTACTTAATAACTGGTGCACAATAATCCACTATGCCAGACATCTATAACCAGACTCATTAAGCCAAGCTAATTAAATAAAAACAGTAAGCCAAATAATTAAGATGAAAGTCATGACCTGTAATGACCTCAGGTCCTGTCTATGGCACAGAATTAATCTTTAATCATGCCTAATGGCTGCTTGCATATTTAATGCCTCCTACAGTTACTAACCTTCCCAAAGGGAATCCTCGGTTTCTTTCCTTCTTTTAGCAGTTCCTTTGGGAATATGTGTTAATTGCTCTTACAGAGAAACAAAAGTAGTTCAAGTTTTCAGAGCTTTTCTTTCTCTCTCTTTTTTTTTTTTTCCTTGACGACTCTCAGCACTGTAAGTGTACATAAACTTTTAGTTGTGTCCTCAGTGGCATCACATGTAAGACTAATCTCAAGAGTTCCTTAGAGAACTTGACACTTTAGGTGTAATGTAAGAAGTACCTAATAACTAATTCGCTGATTACATGGTTCAGGCAGCATAAGTTGTGTTTAATTTGGGTGAATGGAAGTGACAGTTTGATACACGGTTCAGGTCAAATTTAATTTCTTGCTGAAATGACTAAGTTGGCAAAATGGGTACAGCCATATCAAATGTGTTATGCTAATCTACCAGATATAGACAATGTTAGCTGTGGAAATTTTGTTGCCAGCTTTGTTGGGTTTTTTCCTGCTCTGAGCAAGAGGAGATTGATCATCAGGTTTTGCTCTGTTCTTTGATTCTATTTAGTTTTAGGAGGGAAGAAGCTGTTTCTTTGAGACTTGTAGATCCCTATGAGGGAGAATATGCCTTGTTAGATTTCCACAGGCTCTTACACTGTCAATGAAGTTTCTAACCTCAGAGAATACTTCTCCCCTTCAGTGCTGCAGAGAAAGATAAGTATCATGAACTTAGTTTAACTAGACTGCAGCCTTTCCAGGGTAACATACATTTAAAAATCTTTGATAAAGTTGTCCTTTCCTGCAATCAGTTCTACCTTCTGAAGGGCTGCTGTCTCCAAGAAAAAAAAAAGTGCCAGGGAGCTATCAAAAAGTTATCTTCTTATGAAAGTCAAATCTTTTTTAAAGAAGGATCTTCTATCCTACTTCCAGTTATCAGAAGGAAGAAAAAAAATAAAAAAGACTTCTGAGTGACCATTGCTAAGCACCTATTCAGCTATGGCAACATGACAGTCTATTAGACTTAGTAAATCCATGACTGCCAAAGAGAAAGAGACTGCCATTGGGAACAGAGGAAAACTGTATCACACAGCTCAAAATACACCAGTAAAATATGAGATAGTACCTTAAGCCCTCAAATTTTTTCTGTTATGTATATCCAGGTGGATGTTAGGGAGGGTTTTTTCCCTCCTCATGGGTTATAATATCTTGGATGATGGGAAAGTTATAGATAAGTTTCTGTGTCCATTAACCTTGTTCTGCATCCTCCTGCATCTGTGATTTGCCATTCAGATGTTTCTCTTCAGCTCAGTCTTTAAAGGAGCTATAAGAGTTCCTTTGTCTGCATGTCTAAAATCAAGGAAGCATACTTTTTATGTAATATTTTTTTTTTCCTTCCAAGTGTGAGAGAAGGCACTTTAGCAATAAGTAAATTTCATTATCATCCTAAATTCAGTAAATCATTTAAGCATGTTCTTAGTCTTCTGTGTCTTGTGGACTTCACATATCAGCTATTCAGCTAGTGTAAATTAGCATAATTTCACTCGCAACTGAAACCACTCTGATTTACATCATCTTTAGAATTGACTTAGCCTCTGCATCAAGAGCTGCAGGTGGTTACTGAAGAGACTTGAATTTATTACCTATTATAAAGTGTTAGAGTCCAATACTCTCTGATCAGGGCTTTTAGATATTTCACATATGGAGGGTCTAATTTTTAATATAAAATTTACTTATTTGAAGACAATTGATATTACAGAAGATTTCTGATTTAGCAGAGCAATACAAAATATACCAAACCCACAATATAAATATAAGTTACGCTTAGCAAAATACAGTAATTGCAATATACAGTTCAATCACAATATCAATGTGATTCCCATTACCAATCTCTGCAATATACTCAGTGACGTGAGGTTTACATCCTCTGTGAGCTATTTTTTTAATGTATTTTCATATTTTCCTATATTTTCAGGTATAGAAAGGTGTAACATTCGCACCATTTGAATCTGCAAGTAGAGCAGCTTCATGTTTTTTCTCTGTTTACTTATTCTCTCAAGTCATGACATTAAGGATCATAGATGACTTAAATCCAGAAAGGAGGTAAAAGTAAAATTTAGACAGAAACATGGGCTGTGCCTCAGCTCATTACAAAAGTACTGAATAAGCATAGCACCAACACAGAATTAAGCACAGCTGAGCATTATGAAGCTAAACCAGAAGAAATGAAAGATCTGCTACATCTCTATATACCTATACAGAATGAAAAATATGTTGAAAGCACCCCATATCATTGTGTCAGAGTGCTTATTGTTTTATTTGAGTGACTTTCAGTCACCCTCCTTTTAGACAGTATTGATAAATTGCCGATTGCTGGAGGAAGCACCTGACTTTTACAAGGCAAGTCAAAGGGTTTAGAAATCAAGTAATTTCACTCTTACTTTGGATGAATTCCTGCATTCATTCTATATAAATAGCATCAACACTGGAAAGATACCCTTTCCAAAACACAGTTAATCTTTAAACGGTAATGGTGAGTTATGATTACAACGCATGTGGGACCTGGTGCAAGAAGTCCTTATTGTGATCCTGTCATCCTGTGATTACTCACCCTCACAGCTGGAAAAATCAAGTCTTGTTTCAAGGTTTAATTTGCTTAAATTCAGGTTCAAGCCGTTTGATGCTGGTTTTCATTCTGGGATACTAAAACTTGCTGCTGACTTCTCTGGATGTGCAAATACTTGAAAAAAATTACCAAGTCTCACACTTAATTTTCTCATAGATGACCACTGAGCTTGCTTCTGTGGTTTTTTGATATTTACTGGTGTGCATGCCTACTTGAGTTTTTTATCACCTCAACCAATGTCAAGTCTGCAAAGTTCTTTGCTTATAGCAGTGAGAGAAATTCTTTATGTTGATTCCCCAAAACTTGCTGAGGTACTGAACGGACTAGGATGTCCCTGGGGCCAAGAGTGGTGCAGGGTACCCATGAGGCCTTGTGGCAGGACAGTCAAGAGGTGCTGTGGCAGCCCCAGCTCCGGGCACTGAGCACCTCACTGGGACCAGGCTGAGGCCAAGCCAGGCTGTGGATGGTCAGGGCTATGGGGAGCTGGAGCCCAGCCCTGCTCTGGTGTTTCTGTGGCAGGGGCTCGCAGCCCTTGGAGCTGAAATGGGGTTCTAGGAGTGCCCAGGGTACCTGGACAGGGCACATGTGGCCCTGAGGCACCTGCCCAGGGGCAGTAAGTCCTATGAGTGCCCTCAAGGTCTTGACAATCCTTTTTTAAGCTATTGCTTTCTAAGCCTCCTAGTTTTTAAGTGCAGCTTGAATTGTTAATTCCCAGGTGCATTAGATTTTATTTGCTCTATTAAAATGCGTTTTGTTCAATGGGGCCTTTGAGCTCAGTGATCCGCATCGCTCGGTAAAAGTAACGTGTCCTTAGTATTTATTACTCCATCAATCTTTGTGTAATCTGCAAACTTCAGTAGTAAAAATGCTAAATTATTCAATAAACTACTGGTAAAAGGTACAGGAGTTGTGTTAGATTTACAAACCCTCTCTGCAGGACCACAGCAGGACTTGAGTCAGTAGGCCAGCACTGGCAAAAAGGGAAATAAGGGAGGAAAAGAAAATACTTCTCCTTCCTTTTGTATTTCCTCACTCTGAGAGGAGCCATTTGGCCACCAATTCCTCTATTGCTGTTCTCAGATTTTGGAGGCATCTAAGGACATACATCCCACTGTGTCAAATGGAGGCTGAAAGTAAGGTGCTCAGTAGTTGTAGTATGGAGTAGTGACAATGCGTGGCTGTCTTGAAGCAGTGCATCAATACAGGTGAACTTGTGGGAATGATAAAATGATGACGTTGATGAAGCACTGTCAGGGAGGTCATTGTGAATTTACAGTTCTAGATGACTGCAAGGACAAACAGCAGTATGCTTTAACCATTCTGTATTATGATCTAGAAGAATATTTGTGTTCATTTTGAGCTAGAAAGATTTTAAATTTTGTGAAACCCTCTGTCAGATGCTGAGCACCAGCTCACTGCAAGTCACTTCTGTTTCCAGCACTTTGAAAAACCTATAAGGGTTTTGAAGGATGATAGGCTTTCTTATTTTATTTTTTTTTAAGCTATTAAAGCTTCTTTAAACTACTGGCTTTATTCGATAAGAAGTCCTACTGTCACATGTTTTTGCTTTTTCTAAATCAAATAGAACACACAGAGATGAGTTGTACTTGGGGACTGAAAGAACAAACAGTTCATCTTGTGATCTGAAATGTCTGCTATGAAAGTAGCATCTTCAAGACACAATAAAGTGCTAGCAGTGGTGGAACATGAAAACGTATATGAGTTTATATAACTGTTTGCCTCTGTCTTTTCATATTCTCTCTTTGAATGTAGATAAAAAAGTAACCACACAAAGTGAGCTAAATTAATGAAAAGCATAAGTAGAACATTTGCATTGTCTCCCCATGTTTCATTAGGACAGAGAGCTTAATTTAAGTGCACCTTTGTGCACTTATCCTACTAGACAAGTAGGATAAGTCTAATGAGTGCGAGCAGCCATAGCTTGTATCTGTATGAACCCTCTCTGTGCCTTTTGTGAGGGAGAAAAATAATGATAAAAAGGAAAGAAGATTAGCCTTTGACAGTGACAATTCTCTATAAAAGTCTTAACAGTCACTGATGGTGTTTAATGTATAACTGTACTGGATAACATTTACCTTTACTATGAAACAGCATAAAGAAACAAAAGCATTGGCTTAGTGGGTTTTAGCTGTAGTTGGATATAATACACTACAGAAATCCCAGCAGAGCCTGCTGTTCGAAGACTTCATTGTTATTCAGTTTGTTAACATGACAATGATCAAAGATATCCAGGCTAAACCACTCATTTATTCTAATTAAAATAACTGTTCTGATCTGTTAGAGGTTTTATCTTTATAGTGTATATATCTTGTAAAAGAGTAATTTGTGACCTTAAAATGTTATGAAGAAAGGCATAGTGCATTCTGTCTCCAGGGGTACTGTGATTTGATGCAGAAGGACCAGAGTTTTTAAGAGCAGTCCATTTTTGCTTCTTCTCACTTGTAGTAAAAGCATTGGTCAGTTACTGAGAGGTGGGCTCCTGGCTGTCAACCAGGTAGCTTGACACTTGATTTCCTATTACAGTTGAAAATATGACAATAAGAAATGGCATGAAGCAGGCTGATTTAAGCTTTCTTTTGTTTCAGAAAAGCATGCTAAGGCAGGGTTTATGTGATAGTCAAATTGATTTATTTGAATAAGAAACAACCCTGTGGTATATTGATTCTTTCTACATTTTATTTTCTATGTGTCATGTCCTGCAAATTATTTGTATTTAATTTAAATTACCTGACCTTTTAGAATTGCAAAATAATTAAGAGTCTTCCATACAGTGAGAGATGGGCTGGCACTGAAGTGATCAGCTTGCTCAGCAGTTTGAGCGTAATCAAAATATTCAGCCAATTGCTTAAAAATAAAAGGCTGATGAATGTGCATATTCTTTTCCATTTTATACCAGCTCTTACACTACTCTTATCTCACAGCCAACCTCAGGAGCTGTAATTAGGCTTTAGAATGATAAGTGATACAACCTGCCTTCTTTAGGAACTTAATTTGGGTTGTATGGTTAAACTTGGGTGCTGTTAAGTGTCCTGGCCTTAAGTCTTTTACCTTTGATTAGGCAAGACTACAGATTCTTCTGCTGTGTCCAAATGACAGTTATTGGACAGAGCAAAGGACAAGTTAAGGTGGGGATTCTTTCAGTGGGGAAGTAGCAACAGAAACTGCCACTATAACTGTGAAAGTTTTCTACTTTTCTTGCTTTCGCTCAGCAGGAACCAGCAGACCGAGGGTTCTCTGAGAGTCAATGCGATTCTTTCCATCTTGGAGAGAAAGCAGCAGTAGTATAGTATTCATGATCTGTTAACAGTGCTGGTTCACACACAAGACCTCCATCCCACCTAGGTGGGTACATGCATTACTTAGGAAGTGCAGCTGGACATCAGACTCAGATGGGAAACTATACTTTTAGCTGCCACCTCTCATGTATGAAATGAAGCAGGAAAACTCCTGTACTCAGGCTCTGGACTCAGCTGTGCAGTAGCAATTACAAGCTGAGATAGCTACAAGCAGATTTCCAGCCACTGCTGCCTGTAACCTGCCATTCTGTCTACCTGAAATATTGGAACTCAGGAGGCTTTCCTTTAAGCTTAGGAAACCCAATGAATATCAAGAGATGAAACCTATAGTCTGGAATTAAAGATTTAAAAGTATGTTCAGTTGGTGAATTAGGGCACAGACTTGAGACAAATATGAAGCCATAGCCTATTTCCTGTCCTTGGCTGCATCTGAGAACCAGACATGAATAATAGTCAGAATTGCTATAGCTGTCTAAAATGCAAGTGTCACAGTGACTGATAGTGGCTGAATTTGAAGTCTGGGTTGTTTCTTGCCCTTTGTTAGTACAACTTTCTTTTTTGTTTGTTTGTTTTTGTTTTGTTTTGGTTGGTTGGTTTTGGGTTTGTTTTTTTTTCTTCAGAAAGAATCATTCATTTTTTCTTCTTTCTTGAGGAAGAAAATGCTTGTTGACATATTACTATTCTGCTGAGGTTATGTGTCTTTCCTCACAATGAATTGTATAAATACTATACTACATACTATACTACCTACTCACATCTATAAAATCAAGGACAAAGCAGATGCTTGCGGTGTTTGTAGTAATGAAGTTTGTAGGAAAAAAGTGTCTAATAGTCTTAACTCTAAACTTTTCCTTTATTTCTAAAATCCCAATTATATTTTCATACATCCATTCCCAACCCTATATGGTTTTGTAGTGAATACTGTTTTTCTTAAGAAGTATAAATAATATTTTTATTAAAGATATGAAATGCCACTGAGGACAACTTGAACACAGGCCCAACTACAGAGAATTTTTATTCACTTCAGTGGAGTCTTATAGTAGAGGTAATCCAAGTTCCTTCTTTTAGGCTCATTTTGTGAAACAAGGAGGATTCTGTTTGTGACAGTCTTGTTTCTTCGACTTTATGTCTCTGTCCATATTCCTGCACAGAACATAGCTGTGAAATAGTATTTATCTTCAATTTCTTCCTGCAGTGGCTTAATGCTGTCTTGTAGTTTTGTCACAACAGGTAGTGGGAGGAAAAAAAAGTCTTAAGACCTGAAAATAAACCAGAATGAAAACATAGCAGTGTTATTATTTTAACAGTATACTGTGATATAATAAACAGACTAAGAAGGAATGAAGAGGATAGGAACTATATATTAAGTTAGGAGAGGAACACTTTAAAAGCACTGCTTCTTTCTGTCAGAAGCAAATCAGGCTTTTTCATGACTTCTAATCTTATTTCCCTTTCTTCTCTCCCTCCCTCACCACTTAAGCTTTCCACTCCATCAGTTAGGCCAACAGCTGAATCAGCTGTTGATGGAGATAAACATTAAGTGAGAGAAGGAAACCTAGCAGTGAGCAGAAGCTCAGTGGCTGGGCATAGAGAGATAAGTAGGTAGAAATAGAGTAGCAATCTCTTAAAATTATAATGAGAGATAAAGTGTTTATAAGTCATGAAATGATAATTTGGAGATGCTTATGGTTTTACAGCTCCCGTTGACAGCTTGATATTCAGCTTTCTACTTGCAACATATTATGCCAGGGCGTCTTGGAACTGAAGTCCTTCCATAGCAGTTTTTCTACATTATTTTGCACTGTTATTCTTAAAACATAAAATTAGCCACCAGCTGTCAAAAAGAAAGAAATAAAACGTTCGCCGAAGAATATTAACACTTGTATCCTTGTTATCACTGACTTGTCAGTTCTGTATCACCACTCTAGAGATGCCTCCTATCTCCATCAAACATATGGGGAACTTAGGATCCTATTTTTATTTTCTAACTAACAATTAGTGTGGACCAAGACAAATAAATTGGCAAAGGATACAGTGTTCATATTACAGCCTTTTCAGAGTTTTGATTCTGGTATAGTTTTATTTTAATCTTTTACATTAAATGTCTGTTAGTGGCTAGAGTGCAGTAGAAATATGTCTGCAGTACTAAGGGGGGTGGCCCAGTAGCAGAAGATGTATAGTGAAAGTAGTGGTGTTGAAGACTGTCCTCTCTGAACATGTTTTGGGGGGGTGTATATGTGCTTTTGAGAGTAGCTTTGATTTGACCCTGTGGACTGAGTACCTGTTACTGTTAATGGTGGCATCTAGAGTGCCAGTCTTTCATGTCTTAGTTTCATCCAAGAAAAATTCTGTTTGTATCCTCCAAATATTTTCTATGCTGTGAGCCAAAGAGTAGTAAATGGGATGTTCAAGACATTACCTTCAAAAGTGCACTCCTGATCAAAACTAAAATGCTAGTGTAGATGTTCCCTACTTAAAATACCTTTTTAGATTGTATGAATAGATAGTTAGTAGTTAAATCCTGACTCATATTGAAAACTACTTAATACATAGTCCTATTAGAATCAATAATGAGACTGCTTCACAGTGAAGTGCTACCCAATATGAGTAAGGACATTAAAATCTACCTTATAGCAGTAATAACAGTATTCAGGATCCATAATTGATGGACTCATTTGCAGACCAGAATTAATATATGAGCTTTTGTCATACTGAAAAAGATAAATTTAAGCTGTTTCAGTGTGCGCTTTATGGTTTTTATTCATAGATTTCCTGGACTGTAGTTGTTTACTTAGCCACGGTTAATACAAACTTTAGTAAAAATCAGTCATACTAGTATTAAACATTCATGGATGCGGCTGGTTACTGACAGCAGTTAATATAATAGTGATTAAAGAGCACTTTGAAGGTATGTTCTCCAAAGCAGAATGTTTAGGACATGTAAGCTTAAAGGAAATGGCCAATGGCAAATAAAAGATTTATCTTATAACAAGATTTCTAAAGTCAGTAGTCAATGCCAAGCAAGGTTGACAAGAATAATAATATATAATTCCTTTTTTAAAAAGTAACCCCAAAACTCAGGTGTTTAATTATTGATCCAAGTGATATTTTCCTTGCAAACTCATCTGGGGGCTAAGAGCCATTAGTTAAAGCATCTGACAGAAACTCTTCCTAAAGGATTAATGAAATGAACTCTTCAGCAGTTTGCAAAAAGGGATTTTTACATGAGTAGATTAAAGAAAACAGACATGTAAAGCATACTGATTCACTTAGAAAGAGTAATAATTACGCTAAGGTTTCTTCCATTCCTCCTTTCCCTATACACCACTTCCAAGTGATAAGTGGAACATTAGTCTAATCCAAATGGTAATTAATGTTGCATGTGAAAATAAAATCATTTTCAGGCCAAGTCTGCTACCTTTATTACTTTACCACCCAGTATGTCTGTTTATATAAATAAGATTGAGACATAAAATATTGCTCATTTGAAGCAAAGATATCATAATTACAGAACTGATTGTCACTGTCTTTGTCTTTTTGTGACTCTTTAGATGTTTTTAAATTATGTGTATATAAATATTTCACAGTGTTTCATATGTCCGTGTTTATGAGGCACATGTAAGGTTTGCAAGTTCTGTTATGGCCGTCCTAGAAATCTCTATCTTTTCCCCTATTCTGTAAAGTCAGCACAGAAGTTAAAAAGACTCAGATAACTTAAATGCTTTTTGAAAATCTAATGCCAGTTTGTATTTCTTGAAGCTTAGCACCTTCAATAATTGAGTCTGAAGTAACTTTGCCAAGACATTACTGGAAGAGAAAGAATTTTAACACAGATCTTAGGTTTATGCCCCAGCCCTTGGATCACTTTTGTACAGTAGCTTTTTTCAGTCTTTCTGTGGTCGTGATTCTTAGAAGTGTCGGTAGGAGCAAAATTACTAATATTGGAGTTATGAGCCAAGAGGGGGAAAAAGCCTACTTAGATAAATTTTATTTTGCACTCTTGCAAGCTGTTTTTCAATAATCCACTTTATGGTCCTCTACACCCTGTTGAATTGTGGGATAAAAAAGTACAGCTGACATAATTCACTACTGAGCACCTAAAGGCAGACTCTCATTTTGAGAGTGGTGAAATAGGAAGACAAAATTAAATTGGTTTATTTTAAGCCTTGGGAGCTGTAATGCTTGCCTATGCCATTTTACCTAAACAGGTATTTTCTGTGTTTTTTGTAGAATCAAAAAGCGTACATCAGAATTCCTATCTATTGTAAAATTAAATAGACATTTTCACTTGGGTGTACACCAGGAGTGAAATTACAGAAACATTCAGTCTGATGAAACTTTTTGCAATTGACTTCAGTGGGACTAGGACTTCACCCCAGGAGTGTACTTTTAAGCTAGCTAACATCTTTTTTAATGTACCCCCTACACAGCCTATTAAATATTCCTGTCATTACAGAATACAGAAGAGCCCATTTTCCAATTTGTCACGCTCTGACGAGCACTGTTTCATAGAGCTCCCCTCAACCCCTGTTGTTTCCTACTTACTAGTTAGAGCATGAAAAAGCCAGTAGGTCAGAGGTTGCTTTCTCAGTCATCACATACACCTTACAGCAACTAACGGGGTATGAAGGGTTCCTAACAGGCAACCTGAATTTAGTTAGGGGCTTTTGACATACCTGGTCCATCTTTTATTTGAAGATTTTTGTTATAGAGATGGCTTAGTAAAAAAACATGATTTGAGACAGCTGGCCTAGGGAAGTCATAGGGAGAGAAAGCACCATGGGAAAAGAACAGAAAAAATAATTTCTGAGCCTCTTTTATGCAACCACAAAAGACAGAAAAATGATGCAGAGTGTTGATGTCTACGTCTTTTGTCACTCCTTACAAAAAAAAACCATTTTAAAATTTGTGATGCCTTTCAAAAACTCTGAAAACAGATTACCTTGGTACACTCATAGGAGCACCCTAGAGTCTGTGAGTACCAATGGGTGCTGACATCTCTGCAACTGTGCTGTGGCTGTTGCTGTTCCACAGCGCTGCCTACAGATGAATGGAGTTCAGAGGTGAAGTAAAGACACATAAACCCAGGTATTTTTGCCCAACGATGTTTACTAAGGGATACAGGAGGGTTGGCCTTCATCACAATTAAATTTGAGAGGATAAGATATGACAACTGAAATAACACTGAAACTGACTGCAGGTTTTCCTTTTGAAGGAACTAAACTACCAAGAGCTCAAAGCAATTTACTTTGGATTAGATGGGAAAACTTAGGAGACTCATCTGCTCTAGATAGTTTAGTGAGCAGTTATGTTCTACTGAGATATTTAAGAAAGGCTTCCATTTCTTTGTGTAAATAGAATGAAAATAAAAATATAAATTTGGGGTTACCAAAAATCTGAATTAACTACCTGTTTAATTAATTGTAACTGAGAAAATATGTTATAATGTTCTTACCAAACAAAATACATCAACAACCACATAAATTAACAAAACCAATAATGGATACAGTCTCATGAAGACATAATTATTTCCTTCATTTTTATGGACACATTCAGAAACCTAATACCGTGTGTTCAAATCTCAGTAATTAGATTAACTTCTCTAGTTTTCTTTTCAAGTATTTATTTTAGAAGGGTTTTTTTTTTTCTTTGTTTGCTTTTTAGAACACTGCTTTAACCATATGCTCTCAACATAGTGTTTTCCTCAAGACACTCACAATATACTGCTCCAAATTTTCTCTGATACATATATGTTCAGGTCTACACTTTATTTTACTGCTTATGCAGATTAAAAATCTCTGTTTAGGATTTACCTTCAAATCATTCTACAAACAAAGCATTCTCCTAAATGTATTCAAGTTTGCAGCCGTTTTTAGAGCTTGAAGTGATTCGTGCTTAATGTGGGAAGGTTTGGGGACTTTTTACATGTAATAGAGCTGGTTAATATAAAGCATTAGTATGGGCCCGATCCAACAATAGGAGAAAGAAAAACCTCTATGCCTTGCATATCTAAGGCACTCGGCAGTTTTCAAGCTGATTTACTCAATATATATTGTATTGTTACTATGGTTACTCTCCATTACGCTGTCTCACACATGGCCAATATATATGTAAAGATAAAGGCCACCAGCTCCTTACATCAGAGGATCTCATACAGTTTATCTTTTGGGATGTTCTAATTAACTACTTGCAAATTTATTGATATATATGTACTGTATTCATAAAGAAAATGAAGGAAAGCCCTTTCTTTCCTTTATTTGTATTGAAGAAACACCAGAAATCTCAGATGCTGTTGCAAACCCCATTGTCTGAGGGGCTATAAATAATATATAAATTTTTATTCCTTGGAATACACAAGTCAAAATGAGTCTAGGTATAATTACAAGGGCATATAATAATCAGTCTTTCTCTGATTTTCCAGAATGTTTTCAAATAACAGTATCTTT
>JAAGNO010027558.1:84482-110483 GCA_033439905.1 Ceryle rudis
AAAAAAGAAAGGAAAGAATTGGAGACAGGAGGTGGTTTTATCCCCCTTTTACAGTCAGAAGTAAGGTTGGAGGACTAGGTCATTCAATCAAATAACATGTTAAAAATGTGTTATCTTATTCCTGTTCACTTTTGTTCCCCAAAAAAGCTACCAGAAAAGTGGGCTAGTGAACTCTGTGGGTGTGATTCAGTTTATATTTGTTTGGTATTTAAGAAAAAAAAAATTCTATCCAGTACACTCTCTGTTACACCTGATTTTATAATAAAACCCAAACATGTATCTGTTTATATTTTGCATTTAAAAATCAAAATAAGGACAAAAACATTCATGATGTCTGGGAACAAACTTAATAAGGTTCAGTCTGAACACTTCTGAAGAACATAATTTTAACAGATGAAATACCTTTTTTTTTTTCCCGTTATTAATCACACTTTAGATAAATGCAAATGGTGAGATAAATTAAAGGTAACATCACTGTGATTCTCCACCAAAAGCTGCTTGAATATTTGAACAGAATTACTTTGTTGGCAATGATAGCAGGTCAATCTTTGCCTATATTGGTCTGTTTAATATCTAGATAGTTAATTAACTGTTTCTACAGTAATTTAAAGGAAACAAGACTTAATTCTTTAGCTGTTCCTAAAGGGAAAGAGAACTGACCATGTTGAATATATGGATAGGTGGCTATCTCACAGTGGTGAAAGACAGATGGGATGAGAAAGCACAGGGCAGTATTTTTAAGGAGTGCAAAGCAAGTGCTTTTGCACTGAGAGCTAAAAAAGGTATTTACTTCTCCAGTAGACAGTCATCCATCACATTTATAGAGATTTTTTGGTATGTATCCACATTTGCAAGGGTTAATATGAGCATACAGAATTGGTAGGAAAGAGAATGTAACTAGCCTGTTCCTTAGACATGCGAATTTTACATAGCCATAGATTTCAAAGGACTTGAAGTCATTCACAAAGACTTGCACTTAGCTTTCAGTGCTACAGAAACAAATGTGCAATCAGAGATTAGACAGGTCTTTGTTGCATCACCTTCTGTAGCAGTTATCAATGGTTTAAATAAAAAATATTTTCCTCTCAACCTATAGGGCTAGTTTTATGCATTCTTTAGTTTATCAGTACATTTACTCTCAGATTTTTATTATGTCTATCTAACTGGTAGAAGCATTTGTTGATTGGATAAAAACAGTAAAGGGATTGGCTTAAAAATCAGGAATCTCAGAGGGTTTTGGATATCAGCCTACTTAAAAACATCTTTAATGTGTATTCTTGAGAGATTTCTACCGGTGGCTTAAATTGCGGCCAATCAATTTCTCATTCCCACAGCATTTCTTGTATACCTTAAATTCACAAAGGGGAAGAGCAAGTATTTTCTATCCATTTCTAATTCTTTTCGAAGCTAGATTACCTCTGTTGTCCCTTTAAAACCTCTGCAATCATTACAGAGAAGAAATGGCAAGTAATGAAGCATGTGAACCATGAAGAGCAGGATTCTGAGATTTTCCAGGGAGAAGTGCAACTCCCAGTCTAAGAAATTATAATATGCTTGGAAGCCTAGAAATAGTTTTACTAGGCTGTGGATCAATAATTTCAAAAAAATAATTGAATATTTTTATAAAGATTGTGGTCACTTTCTGTTTAAGCAGAATGGTTCACCTACTCTGTTTCCTATATTGCATAGCCATCTATCTCTCTAATATGAGCATTCAAACAATGCAAAGGACACCGGGTGTCTAGATCTTCGTCATGCCAAATGAGGTAGTTTTTTTCCTCATCTTTACTGGTATATTAGAGGAAAAGATATGTCATTTGTCATTGTCTTGTTTTCATAGGGGTAAAATGCTATTTTAACAAAGCACTAGTGATTTATGGATGAAAAGTAAGAATCCTCATTAATAAAAAAGTACATTTTTGTAGTATCTTTGTTGCAAGTTGAAATTTAAGGATATCACTTCTTTAAGGATAGGGTGATAGCCGCATAAATATGGCACTGCGAAAGTGCTTATAATTTTCATCTTTTTCATGATGTTCCTGGAAAATATTTAGCATTGTACATGTACTAAATTGTATGGGTTAAATATAACCAAAGCTAACACTACAATTAAAATGTGCAAGTCTGCAGCCCAAATTCTAACACATTTTCTCCTTCTGAAAGTAGTATTCGAGAAAAAAATAATTTAACAGATATTTCTACTTTTTCCACATATCTAGGTGTACAGTAATATGTTAAGGAAGAGCAACCCATGTTTGCACTTTGGCATTAATTATTAGTTTCAGTTGTATAAATATGTTGTATGACCATCATTAAAACTTCTTTCAGTATCTGAGTGTTAGCATTAAATTGTCAACAACGTCCCATCGTCAACTCCCCTATGGTTAACTGTCATCAACATGCCTAAAGTTAGATATATTTTATATATTTAACTTTATACCTCTAAGTGACTATGTCAGCATCTCTTTATCTATATGACAAGGTGAAGAGAGGACTTCACCAACTCAGGCACCCATTATTTCTGACCACATTGTTTTCTATAGCGCAGCTGTGGTAAAGTCTCAAAGCATGCACATGATACTTAGGAATTACTGCATAGTCTGGGTTTTTCTTAGTTTGGCTGGGGTCATGCTTGGTCATCATAATTACAAAAACATGTGAATATGCTCAGAATGTTTAGAAACTTGGGCTATGTGCATGTCTGAATATTCCCTTGAGGGTTTACAATGTAAATATGAAATGTGTAGCTTTGAAAGTTGGCATGTGTGCTCATTAAACTATTGGCAGGTACCATATGTCCTAGTTCCCCTTCCACAATGCTCTATGTTAAAGAAAGAAAAGTAATTCAGTATTTAGAATTGCAATAAAAAACATAGATATGCCCCTCATATTACTTTCATTTAAAGCTATGGGTAAAACACTTGACAGTTTATTTGCTTTGTCTAAAAAGTGATGTGGTCCAGACAAAGCATCTGCACTAGAGAAGGACAGTGAGAGGAAGCAAAACTGATAATGAAGGACATTCTGTCTGTTGTGATATTATACTGAACTGTCAGGAAAAATTAAATCAAGAGGTTGTCTAATCTCAGAGGAAAATCATACAGAACTTTAGCTAAAGTATATGCTATTCTGCCTTATTTTTACATTTAATCAACTAAATCTTTTCTTCTGTGGTCTCAATTTTCAGTGTTGTTCAGGACTGACAAATGGGCAAACATGACACATACACCATTTTAAAGCATTCAACTCAGGCTAAAAATCTGTTCAGAAAGGGATACTAGGCATAGTTTGCTTAACATTGCTTTTACTGCCACGTTAGATAGAGAATATATATATTTAATAACTGAGCTATTGTCACAGTTAAAGTATTAGTGAGGGAGTGTTCCTGTACAAAGTGCTAGTGTGAATTTTTAAAACCTGTGTTAATCCAGTAAAAAACCACAAAATGTACTTTGGAGAGTGTTAGGCATACAGATGGTATTTCAAGAAAATATACCTAATAGACATAACTGAGTGCTATCAATCATGGGTTTAGATCTTCAGAAAGTCAAAATTTGAGAAAGAATAAAAGTGACCTCCAGTGAAGGTTTTGTAGTCTGAGTAATGTCAGCAGAGGTGCTCTCTTCAAAGTCAGAAAATTTTAAATGTCTGTTTCAGGATAGAAGATATGGTATTTGAAAATGTATATGGCTACCTTCTGAGTTTTATGTGACCCTTCTGTGTCTTAAATAACATTGCTATATCTTCCCACTGGTACCATCCTCATTCTGTATTCTCAGTAATGTTGCAGTATTATTATGTACTTTGCTGATGTCCGATTGCAAACAACTATTGCTAATCGGCTTACTCCAGCTTCCATATATAACTTTTAAAGAGCTTATGAAGGTAACCCATTGAGATTAAGGAGGGATAAGGCCCGTTGTTTTCGGGTACCTGACAGGGAGATGGAAATGAACACACCTTCCCATACAGCAGCAGAAGTAGAGCAGCTTTCTATCAGTAATTCTCATTAATCTTTAGTGTGTCAGATTCAGCACTTTATCATCAAACTCACTGCCTTATCACTGCCTAGTCCTGTATCAAGAATACACCAAGAATTGAGTTGCAAGAGGTTCAGAAGTTAAACATTTAGTTCAATATGTAGCAGTATGGTTTTTTTACTGTAGTTATTTAAGGTTGTCCTTTACGAGGTTTAAAGAAAACTATTGGCATAGTAATAAGAATTTAGAAAACGAGTGTGAGTTTAAAGAGAAAATCTTTGTTTCCTTTGGAGACAGTGTGGAATTACTGTAGGAGAGAGAGAGAGAGGAGAAAACAAAACCGCCTCTAAAAATAAGTTTCCACGCTGATTATACAAATTATACAAAACAAACCAACCAAACAAACAAACAAAAAACAAAAAACCACCCCCCCCAAAAAAAAAAAAAAAAAAGAAAAGTGATTAGTAAAGTATTTCAGAAAACATCTTAAATATTTTCCAGCCAGTGCAAACTTTTTTGGATTACTGTGTAGGAAAACAGCACTGTCATCATACCATTTCAGTGTGTAAAATGATGCAAGTTCTTCTGGGAGCTTCTTGTTGAGGAAAAAAAAAGTAATATAAAAAGAATTATACTGAAATGATACTTGATACAGTTTAGGACCCATACACATTTCTGAAAGCAGACAAATTTCTTAGTTCCTTTATCTTATTCCCAACTGTGCATTTTCTCTGCAAAGGAGTAGTATGTAAGAAGCTAGTATGTTTACTGCACTCATTTACATCTCCTTGTTGGCAAGATATTTTACCAGAAGAATGTTTTAAATATGTAAATATAAAAATATGTTTAGGATTTAACATGACATTGCTGGGCTTTGATCATGTAAATATACATAATTGTGTAGATGTCCATCTTTTAAGATAATTAAAAGGAAATACTCATTCTCGGAAATTTTACATTGGAGTATTTGGGGATAAAAAAGGCTATTTTTTACAGCATTAGAATTTTAATTTTTCTGAACATATCCTATTTTTCAGGAGACATTAGAAATAAATATACCTCTCCCACAAATAGTCTTTAAGTCACACTAATATATTGCCATTGACTCCCTGTGTTGTTTCTGTGTTTCAGGTTTATATACACATAATCAGGATAACTGAAGTGCTAGCCATTTCAGCACAAAGCTCACAGCAAACTCATTTACCTTCTACTTTTGAGTGTCCTTCCGCTGTCTAACCTATCAACAACAATGTAAAACACTTTTTTTCTTCAACTAATGAGGTATATGAATGCATCAATGAAGGTTACTCCTGTCTTTCCTATCCTCTCCAGTTTGAGGTGTAGACAGTGACATTGAGGTGCTCTGAAATGATGACAGAAATTTGGTTTTGGCAAGTCAAAACAACTAGAACCAGAAATGTTTTGAAAAAGTAGATGTTAAGAAGAGTAAAGAATAATACATTGTCCTTTCTAGCATACACAAAGGCACACAGACACACATACACACGTAGTATAATGTCCACTGAATGTGCCCATCTATTTATTTACCTTGAAGTACTGATTGGTGAAAACTTTCCAAGTTTAACATCTTTGCTACAATAACTGTAATGCTGCCTGTATCATCTATCATATCTGTGACATGTGTCACTGTTGTTTTGATATATTAAAAAGAAAAGGAACTGTATTTGCTTTACACAAGCAAGTACATTAGACTAACAAAGTTAAACTTTTTGAAGAGGACATAAGGAAACATAGATAGCAGTAATGAATTTTTAATTTCTGGGTATTTCCAACTTATCCCTGCATGTTGTTTAAGCCTAAGGAGACAATAAAACATGGCTGCATGAAAGTAATGTTTTGATGTCTGATTGTTTCTAAGATATCATGAAAGAAAGATTATTTTTCCTCTGTGGATTTTTTTTTTGTTATGTAAATAATTGCCTTCCTCTTTATCTGATCAAATCCAATTACTTCAGATCCTCCAATGCCCAAGAGCTTTTTGCTTTTTTTTTGTTTTTGAATATTTCTCTGTATTAAAATGTTATAACTCTTGGGCAAATGTCTCCTGTTTTCTACTTTTAAAAAGTCTTGAAGTTCCAGTGCTGAACTAAAATCTTTAATGCAAACCATAGAAGTCTAAATGTGCTTTATTTCAGGTAACTAAAGAAACTGTAGGTCAGAGATTTCAGTTCCCTTTTTCTCTGTCATGATATTACCTCCCCTAATGTAGCTAGGCTTGAAGCTCCTGCTGAGAAGTCTAACCAATAAAGAGAAGAGAAGCACAGGCATCCAAATTCAATATCCAGGACTCACTGCCATTTTTTTAATGTCATCTTTTTAAGAACGAAGTGAAAGGAGCTGCTTTTTTTTTTTTCTTTTTTTTTTTTTCCCTTCACTAAAAAGTCCTCATCACCTGATCAGCTGTATCTTGTTGATGGTGACTTGAATTGAAAGCAAGACTTTGGCACTGCCCTGTAGCTATGCAAGATGAAGGTAACAGCTATGGAAAAAAGCAAAAATGTGTGTCTCACACTAAACATATGAGACTTGGAAGCAGTTTTTATAACTATTCAGGCTAAAATTTTCCATGCTGGCTAGTCATCTCAGGACAACGACTTGAAAAGATACGCCAAAATGGTTCAGCTGTTTCCGGCAGCTAGGCTGGAGAAAAATGTGTTGTTTTTCAAAGCTAAATTGTAAGTGACCTTGAAATTTGGCAGAGGAGTGGCATTTGTGTCATGGATGTTTCTTTTGCTACCCTGTGACAATCCAAGCAAATTTAGCCAAGTTGAAAAAACACATATGTTCAGTAGATACTTACCAGGACTTGACTACTATTACCTCTGCAAAAGTGTCACTAAGCATGTTTTGGTCTCTAACTGTTCCTAGTAATGTTCAGATAATGAGATACTATGCTGAAATATGACATAAATACTTCATTCAGGTCAGAGTTGCAAGGGTGAAACTAATCGGACCTGATGCAGCAGCATTGAGCAAAGGCTGGGTATGAACTCAAATGGGAGCAAGGGAATTTGTCTGTCTTTCACCTGCTTTCTCCTCAGAATCATAAAATCGTTTTGGTTGGAAGAGACCTTTAAGATTATCAAGTCCAGATGTTAACCCAGCACTGCCAGGTCACCAATAAACCATGTCCCTCAGCACCACATCTACATGTCTTTTAAATACCTTCAGGGATGTTGATTCAGCCACTTCCCAGGGCAGTCTGTTCCAGTGCTTTACAACCCTTTCCTGTGAACAATTTTTTCTTAATATCTGATCTAAACCTCCCATGGTGCAACTTTCGGCTGTTTCCTCTTGTCCTATTCTTGTCTCAGTTCGTTCTCTCCCTCCACAACGCAGCTGAGAAAGCTCACTAGCTCAGGAACACAACATTTAAGCATCCAGAGAGATACCCTGACAATAGGAGTTTGGGGATGGTTTGTCAGAGAGCAGTCGGGGAAAGAGGCAGTGAGTGAACTGAATTAAATTGCATGAGGAATTATGGGACTCAGAGTTACACAGCTGCAGAGGAGGTGGAAAGCAAGGAGGGTATCAAAAATAGAAGGTTGCTTTAAATAACGTGCAGTGATGATCACTGACATAAGAAGCTGTAGCCCCATAACATTTTTATCCAAAAACTGGTTACATTTGCTGCAGTGTTTCCTCAAAATCACTCTTACTGTTGCTGTAAAGCTAAACTATATAGCTATATTTTCCTTTTCCCTTAAGCAGGGTATTGTTGTCTGAAGAAATGGTGCATTTCAATCCCTCTCAGTCTGTCAGTATTTGAGGAGTTATTAACTTAGTTTCCTTTTTCTCTGCCTTTTGAAATCTGACATGGATTTGTCCCACATCTCCCAGAGGCTGCCGTGTGCAATTAGCCGTTGGATTCACCGAGTAATTACTTCATTTTTCATGTAAAATGTGCTTGATTTATTGTATACATGGGAGAGGATGGCAGAGATAGGTCAACAACAGTTAGAGGAGATTAGCAGAGAGATTCTCTGCTGTGGTTGTAGCAATCAATCCCCAGGGAAGCTGACTGTGCGGGAGCAGTGCCACTCAAGCCTTGGCAGTGGTGCACCATTTGACTTTGCTACTCCTCTGAGGAATTAATATGACTGACGGCCAGGTGAATTTCAATCCCTACCTAGCTATAGGAGCCAGCAGATTGTGGAAATGATGGAGGTGTTTAGAAAACGTGCTTGGAAAAACGCAGATACTTTTTTTCTCAGTGGGAGTTATAAGCTGTTTTAGAAGCTATCCGCCAGGCAGAGTAGTTACAGTGTACTGGGAGAAAAATGTAGACTGTCATATCTTCTCAGACAGGTATTATTTGCACTCATTGTTCTAGGTTAATGGCTTTTTAAATAGTGGTTTCAAAATAGTAATGCTAGAAAAATAATACGGAATTATGAGACTTTTTTTTTTTTTCTTCTGAGAAGCAAAAAGCATGGAGGGACTTCCTAGCAAGAAGTGTGAGCTGCTGAAGATATATATGTGAGGGATTAAATTTTGATAAATTGTATCATGAAAATAATTATAAACTGTCAAAAGTTTTCAGGTGTTATGGAACACCCACGTTTACTGTATCAGTGTTGATAATGATTATTCCTTTGTTTCCTGTCATTAGATGTTTTATTTTAAAATACTTCTAAGATCCAGATTTTTCAAACTGAATTTCAAAGGTTTAAGGAGAACTATAAGGAGAACTAAGTGTCACTTCTGAAGATGAAGGTATTTAACAATAGGTATGTTTTACCAACAAGCATAATATATCAACCACCCCTTAAAATCTGTGAATGATTATTGGCATTATTTTTCTTACAAAATATTAAGAACTTTTACACACAGAAATAAGTATGAAAAAGAGATTGCTAGGTGAATCTCTACTGCTTATGAGATCAAATTAGTACTATTTAGATTAAAAATCCTCATCTGCTAAATTTATGCTGTCAGGTCTGTTTCTCAGTTCCTATTACAAGAAACTAGTCAGAAAAATTTGATTATGATTGTGGATTCTTATGAGTTCTCTGAAGATAATGAAGATAATTTGTTACAGGATTTTATTTTGTCCTACTTTGGAACATACCTAATTTTTTACTTTAATTCCATCAACTTTATCATTCTAATCAATGTCAATGTATGAAGAGGTCTGAGAGGGACTGAGAAGGATTTTTGCTATGACATTATATTTGTGATATAGAAAAAGCTCAGTGTGAACATATAAAATCAATATTCCACAAAAGCTCAATACAGACATGAATAAATGAGAAATATATATGTATCAATTATAAAGGTGCGATAAGAGAGGATGTTAAAACAGTTCAACACACTCCCAGTATTTAACTAGCTTGTACTCCAAAAACAAAGGGCAATTTACTGTCCCAAGGACCATCCTCCCATCCCCTCTCTGAGAAATAACCAGTAATTGCAGTGGCTTTCTTCCATTTATGTAAGTAAAGAGGATGACCAACTAAGTCTCTCACTAACACTGACTTACAGTACTCTAGGAATGATTACAACTTGTACATGATTCATAGAATTACACAACAGAAGTTTTAAAATATAGTGAGGCAGATTTGTCAGAAAAGCTTTGTTGAGGATTATTGTGTGTCAGTGCTTGCATGCAGACATGATGCAGTCCTATCTTATACTGATTAAATCCTATGCAAATCTACAGTCAAATAGGTATATCTGTCATTTTCACTGCATAAGTGTATTTCTATATCCTTTTAAAATTGTTTTTCATTAGTAACATTGTACAGTATTTTTTCATTGAAAGGTTTTGTTTTTAAAATTGTCTGTGATTATATGATTTTGTTTCCAACAAATCACAAAGTTAAAACTTCTTCTTTCTTCTTCCCTTTATTCTAACTACAAACATAAAAACGAAAAAAAGATCCACAAAACCAGATTCCATAAATTTCTGTGATATAAAGCATATAACACATAAGATTGTTAAGTGATGTCAATAAGGCTCTGTGAGTATAATTTCTGATATGCTGATGGGGTTTGAATGTCTGATTTATGTGCAGCAAATCCAGACAAATTATTAAATTGCAAATGTACTCTTTTCTTGTAATTTTGGAACTTTTCAAATTTTCCTCTGCAGTAGAACAGGAAGACTAAAACTGAATTCCAGTATTAGTAGTATAAAACAGCAAAATGTCCTCAAACGCTGAATTATGAATTATGTGTGTAGAACAGCTTGCTTGGATATTGCTATTTTATGACTTGAAAAAGTCTTGGGAAAAAGAATGTTGTCTTTTAAAATAATTGTTTTAATCGTCACTGAACAATAGTTGTGACTGTGTGGTATCAAAGTTATGATTACCACATTTTTCCCATGTGTTTTTACTCAGGAAACATAAGGAATGTGCTTGACATGCTTGATATGGGGAAAAAAGAGAAAGGAAAAACATTTCCAAAACCCAAACTATAGTGATTATTGTAGGCCTAATCTTTCTGTCAGCTTTAAGTCAGCTTTACTGGAGATGCTCTGTCATCAAATCTACCCTTAAACTTACCCAAGATGTCTTAAAATTGTTGACAATTTTTGGCTGGTCTTTTGACTTTGCCCAATTTAATCTGCTAATACATAAATCATCTAGATACACACATTCTCTATTTTACAACAGAAGACTGAATAGTGTTGTGGCAGCTGATATAAAACACTGATAGCAAATGTGTATCTCAGAGACAGTACTGGACATTTGTAACTAATATACAGGGTTTCTGTTAGTCCAGTTTTGAACTATTTATTTCTAAGGTTCTCTAAGCATTCAACATCTGGTAAGATAAAGTTATTTTTAGCTGCGTAGAATTTTCTTTTTCAGAAATAAGGAGCTAATTAAAAGTATCCTATCCCTGGGATTAAAAAAAAAAAAATCTTTTATTCATAATGGAATTAAGAAACAAAACAAACCAACCAACCAACCAAACAAAACCCAAACAAAAAACAAACAAACTCATTACTTTAGAGGTTAGTTGTCTTCCATATTTAATATTTCCTCAATTATGTTGTTTGAGGGTTTCTTCCCCTTTATTGTCACTGGAGTTACAGGCAGTTTGGGACGAAAGTGAGATACACAGTATATTTGGGTTTTTGCCCTTTGTGATCCTTGGCCAGCTTTGTGATAAGTGATTTGCTATCCAGTATTCTTAGTCTACATTGGAGAGGCATCAAAGAACATCCAACAGTACTGAGGGTGTAGTTATGGCAGAGTCCTGATCTTAATAGATCTGTGATCCTTCATGAGGAATCTAGTAGAGCTACATTATTGCTAAAGTACCTGAAAATGGGGTAGCCAGCCAAATGTCTTCTAATTCCATCACTTATACAATGTTTGCAATAGGAAAAATGAAAAGCAAATCTAAGATTTCCCTTTCCTTTGTATTTTCTCAGATTGTCTTCTCTGGAACTAAATTACATCTTCTCAATAATTATTATATTAAAAATGTTTATTTACATTACTATGGAACTATTTCTGAACTTCAGATAGCATTTAATGATTATCTTGAGCTAAAAATGATGCAATGACTCCTTTTACACAAAGTTTTAGGGGCTAAACTTTTCAACAAGAAACAGGGAGCAAGATTCATTCTACATCTGAGGAGATTTAAATGACTATTTTTCATTTTTCAGTTACTACTTATTAGAGTCTAAGGATTTCAGACTTGGATTTTACTCGGTACATCCTACTACAGACACTGTGCTCAGTAGAGGAAGTTTTTCAAATACTCATAGGACTAAAGAGTGAAAGTGTTGCTATTGCCTGGTGATTAAAGCATGCATCCAACAGATAAACATGCAGCTTTCTGTTTCTCTTGCAGTTGATTTTTAATTACTTACATGGAGTAGATTGACAGGACCTTCCAGAAATGTTTCTTTCATATCCTTTTGTGAAGAAGAAAAAAGAGCCACATCCCTCACGCAAACAAATAAGTCAAACCCGCGTTCTTGTAAGACTAGACTGTTTCTAACACAGTTCCTCCTTTGCTTTTGTCAGTTTTGAAAACGTTGTGATTTACTCCTTAATTTACTCTGTTTTTCATACAGGTTTCCCATTTAAATGTTTAATTTTACATTTAAAAAAAAAATTATATCAAAGAATATGAAATGTATTGCACATTTCAGTAACACAGTCATACATCATTTTAGCCTAGTTTATTTTTCTTTCTTTCATTTTCTACATATTCTATTCTGACTTTAAACATCCTGTGTAGAATATCAGCATATCTACAATTACTAGAATATCCATTGTCTTCATATACCTTTTTTCAAGGTAAAAATTTTGCCAGATATTTTCAGGGTTGATTACTCATTTTCAGCGTCTATTTAGAAGATTAATCTGTGTAATACTTTTTACATAGATCACTTTTGATTACCTAAATATAGCTTTTTGCACTTTTTCCTCAACTGATGTCAAATTGATTAGACACTAATGCCCTAGTATGTCCCTAGACTGTTTTCATCTGAAAAACAGAGGTAGGATAGTCACTTTACAGCCCTCAGAGATTTCCAGCTGAAATGAGTTAACATATGAAAAAGCTACTAAAGTGTCCTTTTTTCTATCCACTCTGCTCAGTCATAAGAACTATTAACCTTTGATTAACCTTTCTGTTAAATATATTTTCAAATTCCTTATAAACTCCCATGAGAACTGAAATCTAAATTTCAGCTAATGTTCACAAAGTGTTTAATTTTCAGGTAAGTAACCTGATTTTCAACAATCAGACCATAAAATTCAGAAAAAAATAAGTTCATGGACCATGGTAAAAATAGACATTCCGGATAGCTGTGTGTAAATATAAAGAATTAAATGCATGGATATGAAGTGTAACCATTAAGATATGATTCACCATTAGCTGAATGGTCTTACTTTTCAAAGGAAAGTGAATATAGGCTCTGAGCAAGCTTCTCAGCCTTACAGGCAAATTGAACTTTGTGTCCTCTGGATAAAGTAACATATCATTTATTTGGCTCTTGTTGCAGATGACATTGGAATTACATTTTGAAGGTGATGTCCTAGTCACTTGGGATAGTCTACTTCAACCAATGCATTTAACCAGTTCATTTATGTTTCTATGTAAATTCCTTCTGTAGTGTTTTATTGCCAAATCCTTGGCTCACCACTTATTTTATCCTTCCCTTTTTTGACACATTTCTTTTACTTTTAGTCCTGGGCTATTCTGATATACTCTGAAAGGCTCTGCTCATCTTATTTGCTTCTCCTTTCTCTCTTTCTCTCTTTTTCTTCTCTCTCTCTCTTTTTTTTTTTTTTTACCTACCTCTCTAGCTGTTCCATAAAAATTCCTAATATTATGCCTTATGCCTCATCTCTTCAAATTAATCTTTTATGACATGTTCTTCTCCTAATCTCTTCTTAGTTCATTTGTTTGCTCAGTCTTTCTGTCTCCTTTCCTTTAGCAGTATCCGTGGTTCTTTTTTTTTTTCTTGTATGTCTCATCTGTGCCTCCTCTGGGCACTTGTGGCTGATCTGCCCTTCAGAGCTGACTATTTGCAGACAGAGATGATAAATGGGACAGAGGGATGACAGGAAAGCACAAAGTAAGGAAGCAGAGCACTTGATGGTCTTGTGGAAAATACAGTGGGACAGATAGATAGTTAGAGAAGTAAATGAATAAATATGTCGAGCTTTCAATCACAGTACATGAGAGAGACTTTCATATATATAGGGAGACTCTACGGACAGATCTGGACAGCCTGGCTTGAGGCCAATGGCATAAGTTTCAACAAGGCCAAGTGCTGGGTCCTGCACTTGGGTCACAACAACCCCATGCAATGCTACAGGCTTGGGGAAGTGTGGATGGAAAGCTGCCTGGCAGAAAAGGACCTGGGGGTATTGGTCAATAGCCAGCTGAATATGAGACAGCAGTGTGCCCAGGTGACCAAGAAGACCAACAGCATCCTGGGTTGTATTCATAGAATCATAGAATTGTTTTGGTTGGAAGAGACCTTTAAGATTATCAAGTTCAGATGTTAACCCAGCACTGCCAGGTCACCAATAAACCATGTCCCTCAGCTCCATATCTACACATCTTTTAAATACCTCCAAGGATGGTGACTCTACCACTTCCCTGGCCAACCTGTGAACTTATGAAGGTTCACAACCTATGACGGTTCACAACCTTTCCTATGAAGAAATTATTCCTAATGTCTAATCTAAACCTCCTGGTACAACTTCAGGCTGTTTCTTCTTCTATGGCTTGTTACTTGGTAGAAGAGCCTGACACATACCTCACTAAAGCCTCCTTTCAGGTAGTTGTGGATAGTGGTGAGGTCTCCCCTGAGCCTCCTTGTCTCCAAACTAAACAACCCCAGTTCCTTCAGCTGGTCCTCTGAAGACTTGTTCTCTACATCATTCACCAGTTTCATTGCCCTTCTTTGGGCCTAGTGTAGGTACTTAAAAGACGTGTATATGTGGTGCAGAGGGACATGGTTTAGTGGTGACTTGGCAGTGCTGGGTTAATGGTTGGTCTTGATCTTAAAGGTCTCTTCCAACCAAAATGATTCTATGATTCTAAACAGACTATATTTCTGAAAACACTCTGTGATGCTGGGACCAATTTTATAAAATGGTATATTCTTGACACACTTGGATAGCAAATCACACAAATTAAATAAGCATCAACAAATAATGAAAAACAAAATCAAAACTATAATATTTGTGAGAAAAGGACATATTTGATTCTAAAGGAAATTAATAACTATTGTACAATATCATTACTTATTAAATTCTGAAGCTCTATCACAGACATTTCAACTCCTTTTTTGTTTTCCCTTACTTGCCATTTATTCCACTGTAACACAATAATGTCTCTAATAAGATGGTGATAACATGAACAGGAGCTTTACAAAAGAAAGAACGTACTCATGATTGTCTCCTTAGTTATGACTCATATTTCTTGTTTACATAACTAAATAGTGATGGATAAACATAGTGCTAACTTTTTAGCTTATGATGGCAGAAGTTAAGCTACCAGTAATAAACATTTCATGTAACGAGCTATATGAAAATACTGCAAATCACTCACCTTCTGGGATATTTTTGGTATTCTTCCAGTGTCTGGTGTTTTTCAAAGAAACACTTGAAAAATGTGAAATACAGAGATATTTCTTCATGTGCAGCATTTATGTACTGAAACTAGTCTTGTACAGAAAACTATAAGTGAAACTAGAGGTGAAAAGGATGCTGGCATGTACAAATTCTATGTATCAATATCAAGGTACTGTCTCTTGGCTTATCTTTGGTCATAGCTGCATACAAGTCCTATCTCACTTTTTTTCTTCAATCACTTATCTAGAAATAGGTGAGTTTGGTTCAGAAACTCCTAAGCTGGCACATCTTGGGTCTAGAAGAACCAAAATTATTTTTGTACAGCTCTGTGCCTAACTAATAACTTCTGACAGGAAAATGAAAACCGATATAAAATTTCTGTATCACAAGTCTGCTGATAGGACGAACACCAAGTATTCTAGCTCAGAGGTCCATTACCCAATGTGCATGAGTAATGTATGTCACAGGTTCAATTGATTATATCAGGATTACAAAGAAATTTCTTGTAATGATGGGTACTCTAATGATGTTATTTATCTAGCAACACCTAAACAAATATCTCAGTTTTCACTGAGATTTCATCTCTTTGGCTTGACTGTAAGAAAATTGCAGATTTTTATGAGATATATGAGATATATGTAATAACCATATGTATGTTACAAAAAAAAACCCAAACCAAAAACATAGATTTTACATGAGTATATAGAAAGTATCAGGAGAAGTTAATCATATAATAATTATTTTTCCAAATAGGAAAAAGGCAGAGTTTCGAAGGCTAGAGTATTTTGTATAATATTAAGCACATTGTCAATACTAAATATATTAAATCAGTATTTTCCACTAATGCAGAAGCTTCCTCTTATACATTTCACAAAGCTCAAGAGTGTGCTTTCAGATAACAGCTGATCTCCACAGATATTGTATTTTACCTAACCACCATCACCTGATTGACCTGTAATAGCTGTATTATAATACAGTTGTGGTATACTGTAATTTTTACAGGTGAGCGTTTTTTTATTTAATAGAATGCCTTTTGTTGAAATTTTCCTCAGATATACTACTTAAAAAAACCCCAAACAACCAAACAAAAAAATCCAACAAACCCAAACAAATTTTTTACATTTTGCTATTAACTTTTTCTACAAAAGAAGGCACAAAAATGATGAGTGATGTAGTGTTCCTTTTTTTTTTTTTTTTCACTTAGTTATTTATGTCTTTTTTGTTTGAGATATGCTGGAAAATAAGAAGGAAAAATACAGTTCTGAATGTCAGAGTGGCACAACATCTGTTTGCTGTTCATTATCAGAATGACCAGTATTGCTGTGATAAATTTTTTTCTGAATCATACCAAACCACGTTACATTCTGAATCCTGTTTACTCTATGACTCCTTGTACCTTAATTAATCTCAACATGTTTAGAACCTTAGCAGATTTAAACTCAACAAAACTATCTTGTATGTTTTTGCTCTTTACAGAATACAAAGAATAAGTAAAAAAACGTAATTTGATGGTAGATAACTCTATTCTGCATTGTAGATACATACATACACAATACGATGTGCATGTACAAAATGAGACAAATTCACATTTGGGGGAGGAAATTACACAGAAAATTAACATGTCCTGAAAGTTTTCTTATATGGTAACTTTTTGCATTTCTGATCTCTTTGGCAGCCTCTGACATGTCTTTTAATTCCTACTTCATGTTTTTAGGGTGGAATTAGCAGAAGGAAAAAGGCGGCAGTTAGGAAATTCAAACAGAAATGTGTAAGAAATGGATTTCTGTTAGTTCTGCCATCTATCCCAAAGCAGTCATGTTTAGAAAGGTATTCTTACCCTATAGCACTTTTACATAGTGTATTCTAAAAACGTAGCTGCTGCTGCATGGTTGTATGCCTGTGCTCCTAACACCTAAATTTATCAGCATCGTGCTCTGTATACTGTACTTAGAAGCTGAACTGAACAGAAGTAAAGGTGTGGAGTTACAGAGGCTACAAAATAACCTGTTCCTTGCTGAGCTGCTGAAAAGCTGTGTCAATTCCTTCACATTGTTCACTATACTATTTGTTTCATACTACCTGAATGCTTTGTCAGTAGTTAAAAACTGAGCTCAATATGACAGTGACATGTCAGAGCAGTTGTGAGTCTCACAGATATAATAGTTCTGTTCTGGTTTTGAAATGGGATTCTACAGTTTCTGGAAATGACTGACAGGAAACTTCTGTTTGTAACCTGGTGCAGAAGCAACAAAACTTATCACCGTCCATTTACTTTCAAATTGCTCAGGAAAATAAAAGCTGAAAGATGTGAAGGAAATTCTAAAGAAGCAATTTTTTATTCTGCTAATAATGTTCTACAGCACACAAAACCAAATACTGCATTTTATCTCTGTGAGAGTAACTCAAATTCAGATTTTTTAAGAGTGTGAGGGAAAGATATTTAAACATAGGTCTTGGTTTAATTTAAAACTGATTGCTCATTAATCTTTGGAATAGTTACCCAAGCTGTCTTCCAACTGCAGGGGAGGCAATTGGCTCCTATCATCAAACCCTGCTGTGCTGTATTCAGTTCTTCTTTGGTACAATATTTAGCCTTTTGTTCAATGTTTACATACAAAAAATTATTGAGAAAATATTGCTTAATGAACTAGTATAGTTGACATTGAATTAGACATTCATTCTCTGCAAGTGGGTAGCCAGTGTGAACCCACTTGAGCTGTTCGATGTAAAGCATAATTATTTCACACTTTTGATTTTGTGAGGCAGAAACCTCTGACTCCATGGAAACTGAGGAACTGCTTGAGTTGCTGATTCAAAACTGGGGATAACATGTGTGAAGTCTAGATTTAATTGTGAATTATTACTTTGTGCCACCCTGAACCACAAAAATCTCATCTGAGGGATAAAGAAACAACACTTCATAGAGACGGACTGAAAGGTTCTCTGGGATGGTTAGGCCTATTTTAGCTTTTGGCTTTTCCAGCTGGAAATGTGAGAATGATGAACTCTGATATGTCCTTTCCACTGAGTAGGAAAAGAATTGGCAAGAGTGATTTCCAATCAGGGCATGCATTGTATGTTTTCTTGAACAGGTGGGAACCTTTCTTTTGGCTCATTTAAAAAAGATGGACTATTTGGTGACCCATATAATTCTTTCTGTGTTGACTAAGGTTCTTCTTTAGTTTGAGTGACAAAGACTGAATTCCTCAAAGGTCACATAAAGTGTTGAATGATGTAATGTTGTTCACATTAGAAACCAGTTCATGAACTATCTGAGAGCAGAGCTGCTAACTAATTCCACTGGTGACCTTAGTTCAGTATGACTTTTTTTTTTAGATTAAAATCATGGAATAGCTCAAGTTCATCAGCCTTTACCTTCTTGGAACAGAAACAAAATACAATAGAAAAATAATACTGTAATGTGTTGAATGATAAAATTCCTTTTTTTAGATGAGTATCTGACATGAAAGTAATGTTCTGTGCACATACAAAAATGTCAGTATAAAACTGTTGTTAGTGAATTACCAGTCAGAATGGCATTTATTATGAGAAATAAATGCATTTAAATGTTAGCATTATCATGATTAGAAAACAGTGTACTAGTAAATCCTAAATAAATAATACGTATGAATTTCAGGACTGCTGGCCTCCAAGTAATTTCAAGGAGCCTGAGGACAAGGACTTTTCATGTTCTGTTCCTTTTTATATCCTTATTCTGTCAGCAAAGGACAAATTGAGTAATAGGAAACTCATGCCAGTCAAAAACATTTTATTTAGTGTAATCCCTTGTCAGGCTAATGTAAAAGCATATATCTTATTTTAATGGGACTGCCACTGATCTGTCAAATAAAAAGAGTAAGTTGTGCTGCTTAAACATGTTAGTATTTCTGTCTTAAAAAGACACCCAAATGTGAGCTATGGCTGCTGTCTACACCCATATCACAAAAACACCTAACAATGCTCAGAGAAATTAAAACAGATGGTCTGCCCTATTATTCCAGAACCAAAAAAAAAAAAAAAAAGCAGGAACAATTCTGCAAATTTTAATATTTTCACTTTGAAAATAATCAAGGGTCACTCCTTTCTTTGTTGATAAAGAGTGACAGCGAAGTTGTAGATATGTGTGAAACAGGTTCTGCACCACAGTCATGTTGTATATAGTTTGGTACATATAATCTCATATGGTATGAAATGCATCTGTTTTCCATGGAAAAGTTGAAATTTCTGTAATGGTTATTTTAATAATAGCCAAAGGCTTCTGTCTGAAAACTTGTTCCCATCATAACTAGAATTTTCTGCAGGAATATGAAACCAGGTTTAATCTGGTGTGGCGGTATTGTGTTGCAGTCTCTTCCCTCAAAGTGTTGGCTCTGAAGGAAGGAAGAAACTTATGGGTAGAAGGCAAACCTGACTGCGTAGGCCCATTTGTTCAGGCAGGGTAGCTCTCAAGCTTCCTGCTAAGCACCTTATGGATGGTAGAAACAGATGATATCTTAACTCATCTGTCTCATTCCAAATAGTTGCCTGCTGTCTTCAAGCCTTACTATACCTCTACCACAGGTCACCTCTTTTAATATAATTCTTCAAATCTGAATGGCTAGCACCAATTCAGAAAATAAAATACTGAGATAACTGGTTTGTTTTCTAAATTTTGCCAGCAGAACAGCCAGATCCTTTTCTCTTCAACTCTATACTGTTCACAAAGCATTATTATTTTATGCTTTTACCCGTAGCTGTCAGAGTAAGTGCATGGAGCCATGTTTACAGGTACTATAAATCCATGTAAGTCCTTATTTTAAGGTACTGCAACTTCACCACTGTAATGGGAATAATGGGATAGCCTTTAGAGATCACATATGTGGATGCTTCTCCTGTCCTGTGAACACTGAGAAGTGACACACCACCTTCACCCAGGGAATTATTGCAGTCTGCAGGTATGTCTATATATCTTAGATAAATCTGAGAACTCCTGTGCAAGATTCTTTTTAAATTAAATGTGAATTATTTTTCATGGTTGCAGACATTTCCAAACTAGTAATATGGGGTCCTTTTTTTGTTTGGTTTGGTTGTTTTTTTGGGGGCGTGGTGGTATTAATCTTTGATTGTGTTACTCACCAGACAAAAAAAGCGTCAGCCCAGACAGGACAAAGGACATCTCTCAGAAGTATTTTTGAAAAATTAGAACAAATAACATGGTAAATGACATGTATGCTTCCATGTGGCAATTTAATGGCATAAAGTCTCTCTATGCTTGGGGAGACAAAGTAATAACTTTAACCTATCAAATAGTTAGGTATGCTTTTTTAAAATTTTACTGGGTTGTTCCCGATCAGAACTTATTTTTGGGTCTGATACCCTTTGAGTCTGATATTCTATCATCTCATGTCCCAAGCAGCTACTCTGCAGAGTTACTGTCATGACTGATTCTTGCCACCACAGCTTGACAAACTCAATTCATCCTTCATTTTTATAATCAGTGCTTCAGCTCTCATTGCTTGGCTTCTGACAGTGCTTCTTCATGTGACTGGCTGAGCCAGTGATCCCTGCTCTGCTAGTGTGTTACTGCTTAGATGGAATATTTTATTCTTGATCCCACTTGAAAGGATAACTCTCTGTGTTAATAAAATCTGTGTTGAATGGAGGTCAGCATCAAGCAGCATTTCCCTGTAGTGATTACAGTCAAGACTGTTCTATCACTTTCCTCTGTGGACGGCATGTATCTACTGTACTCAACAATTCAGTATTTCTACAAATAATCAGTGTATCATATAAGGAAGCAACATTTTAATGTAAAGCACAAATGTTATTATAAGTTGGATTAATATCCAAATATTGATGAGTAAAAATAGGTGAAATTGTAGAACCAGTCAAAATAAAGATATTCTTCAGGTATCACAAAAGACCTGGCATACCAGTAATGCCATTGTACTCTCTTAGTAATTGGGTTAAGCCAAGGAACATTTCATAAAACATGAAATCAACAATAGTAACATAAACTAATGAAAAAATAGCAAATGGAATATGGCCTCTAGTATTAACTAAATAGCACAGGCAGTGTTCCTGTTTTCTCATTAATATCTTAAGCAATAAAATGTGGAACAGCAGCTGAACCTACCACTTTGGGAATTATCAATAGTTTTAATCATAGCAGATAAAGAAGTCCCTCGGCTTTGCCTCAGGGTCCATTACTTTCCTAAGCAGTACAGAGCTGCTGATATAAATGCCACTGTCTTAGGGCTTCCTACTTAATTGTAACCACTATGTACCATATGTATTCTACTGTCTCCAGCTAGGTGTTATTAATACAGAAGCTCCATATGTATTATCCATTGAATTGCACTTCCTCAGGGAAATATAAATTAAATTGAATTATTGCATAGTTCCTTAGGTTAGTAATAAATGAGAAAGAGAAAAGAGAAGTAATCTTTTTTGATACACTAATTCCTTTTAAAACAGGGGGATTCAAATCACATTAAGATGTCATGTAAAGAATTCTTGTAATATTAAAAAGATATTTTCTTAGCCTTAGCCAGGATCAGTTAATTTCTTTTAACACCATTCTGTTTTGCCAGCTTAGCAACACTAGCTCCACAGAATACAAGAATAAAAAAATATATAATGCAGTAGATACCCCTAATTAACCAGGAAGTCTTTTTTAAAAATGGAGTACAAAAGGGAACATTAAGTGTCTGTTTTCCTAAACACGGTATTCTGGGTTTGGATTCGTGCTGGTATATTGGCACACAAAAAGCTTTCATGAAAAAAAGTTGCCTTGTGAGGTTAGATGTCTGCCTTTTCAGTTAGTATTAGAAAATGATGGACTGTATCTTTGCCTGGAACTTGCATTTTAAATGTCTATATTTCATTTTAAGAAGGTGTCAAGTGTCTTAGTTGCTAACTACAAGTTTTTTTAGCATGAAGTGCTGAAATATTTATTGCCAGCCTGCCTTACAGACCAATTAATTTGCACAGAACTTTGGAGGACGTGCTTAGAGTAGGATTTTGCTTTGTATTGTGAGTTTTGAGGAGTATATGCCCGTACTAATCCAAAGGATAACCTTTCCACAATTCATAAGATTATGACTCATGTAGAAGCAGCCATTCATATACAAGGCTGGCTAGATCCCCAATAAGCTTGTAGTGCTTATGATTTTGGAGGTCTTTCCTTTAAATCCCTTATTCAAAATGGGTTAAATTTGCTGCAGATTTACAGCACTATATCTGCCCTGCAATAGTGAAAACATTTCAACAAGTGTACACATATATAATGTATTTTTTGTACATATTTTGTAAAAAATTCTATGTATATATGCATATAAACTCATGCATTTTATGTGACAGATAAGTACATAAAATTCTTCTTCCTTTGGGTTAACCCCAGTAGGCAGGAGTGGGCCCATGAGGCCAAGTGCAAGGTCCTGCACCTGGGTCAGTGCAATCATAGAACCATAGAATTGTTCTGGTTGGAAGAGACCTTTGAGCTCATCAACTCCAACAATCTTTTAAATACCTCCAGGCATGATGATTCCACCACTTCCTTGGGAAGCCTGTTCCACTGCTTTACAACCCTTCCTGTAAATATTTTTTTCCTAACCCTAACCATGGCAAAACTTGATGTTGTTTCCTCTTGTCCTATTGCTTGCTACATGGGAGAAGAGACTGACCCCCACCTCACTACAGCCTCCTTTCAGGTGGCTGTAGAGCAATAAGGTCTCCCCTAGGCCTCCTTTTCTTCAGGCTAAACAACCCCAGTTCCCTCAGCTGCTCCTCAGAAGGCTTGCTCACTAGGTCCTTCACTAGCTTTGTTGCCCTCCTTTGGACATGCTCCAGCACCCCAATGTCCTTGTAGTGAGGGCCCCAAAACTGAACACCGTATTATGCAAAGTGCAGTCTCACCAGTGCCAAGTACTGGGGGACAATCACTTCCCTTGTCCTGCTGGCTACACTATTTCTCATGTTGCTGTTGGCCTTCTTGGCCACCTGGGCACATGGCTGGCTTATATTCAGCCAGCTGTAGACCAGTACTGCCAGGTCCTTTTCCACTGGGAAGCTTTCTGTAGCATTGCCTGGGGTTGTTGTGACCCAAGTGCAGGACCCAGCACTTGGCCTTGTTGAAGCTCATACCACTGGCTTTGGCCCATTGATCCAGCCCTTAAGATAACAATCATTGGTATGAATATAAATTGGGGGATGAGTGGATTGAGAGCAGTCCTTCAGAGAAGGCTTTGGGGGTACTGGTGGATGAAAAATTGGGTATGAGCCAGCAATGTGCAATTGCAGCCCAGAACACAAACTGTCAAGGGAGGTTATTCTGACCCTCCACTCTTGTGAGACCCCACCTGGAGTACTGCATCTAGCTCTGAGGCCTCCAGTAGAAGAAATACATGGACCTGTTGGAGTGGATCCAGAGGAGGGCCACAAAAAAGCCTAATCAGGGGGATGGAAAATCTACATAGTAAGGCTGAGAGAATTGAGATTGTTCAGCATGAAACTATAAAACTTCATATTGCCATGACCACATAATTCCTTTTCTGTATATACCTGGCACCTTTTTCCATCTTCTCTTAAGAGGTTTTAAACATTTGTGTAAATTCAGTAACAACTATGATATTTCAATCATTTTGTAGGAATTACTGAGTTTGTGAATATACTCAGCTACTTTTTATTAATATGGAAATTATGAGATCATCCAAGATCACTGCAAGAGGAACTGGGTGATCACTGTCATCGCTATCTCTTCACTGTCAGTTCTTGCCCTTCTAGTGAGACTTCTGAGCTTAAAAATCTATTATGTTCCCTTGATTTTGGAAATATTTTGTAGTATTTGATGCTCATGAGAGGTTATCAATCAAGAAAGTAGTGAAATAAACTTGTATCAAATATATTGAATTGTAAAATTTAATATTTCAGGATACATTATGGTTCTTATATGTGAGAGTGGGGATTGCCCCCAAAGACTCTTCAGTGTGGATGAGATTTCCTATCAATTAGGGCAGTTTGTAACAGAAATATCCTCCAAAATTCTGACAAAGTGGAAAATATAAATTCTTTATATAGTGTATTTTCCTACAAAATCCACTTTTTTTCTCAAGTTCTTCACCACTTATAAAGTGATGTAATGCTGAAAGTCAAATTATTTTACTAGTAAGTCATATGATCTGCTTGTATCTGAACTGTTCACTTTGCAGTATAATATCTCAAACTCCTTAAAGTTAAGCAACATCTGCCTGAGGCAACACACTCAGAAGACTTCTACATAGACTTTAGAAGAGGGATTACCACCAAATAGCATTTGAGCAGTTCAAATTATGGATTTCACAGATTCTAGCAGCAAAGCTGTGCTGGGTGACCTAAATCCCTAGGTGTAGAAGCAAGGCGCTATAGAGTTGACATTGTTAGGTCAGGCTGAGGTCTGTCATAAGTCAGATTTGCAATATAGTTGTCAGGACTTTTCATGAGACATTGTCCTTTCTTGCCTGTGAACCATTCCTGGAATTTCCCTCTCTTCATCATAGCAAATTCTGTGCTAATTATATTGCTTCAGTCAATGGTAAGAAGAAGATTTAATTTGTGATATTGCAGAAAGAATCTTGCTCCTTTCAAGATAGCATCCACAGCTTGGTATTTCTCATTACAATAAATGACTACATCTGTTCTTTCATAAAGACTGGTATATAGTTCTGCCAATGTGATCCCAGTTCACATACACATTGTTTCAGCCTGTATCCTTCACTAAGAGTGAAACTGAAGAAATGATCATGGTTGATCACACAGAAACTTTTCTAATTTCAGTAAATCAATAGCAAGACATGACCCAGGTTTTGTTTACAGAACAAGAACAGTGCAGGTGCAATTAACTAAGATAGGTATTACTGTTACACTGCAATGTTCCTTTAAAACCGTTTTATTTGAGGGATACTTCTCTTTCAGTTCTACAGCTAGAAAGTGGTAAATACTTTTTTAAAATTCTGTTTTCCTTCCTATAAATCTTTGTGCCTCTGAATTTTCTTACATTTGTTTGTTTCTACTGGGAGAAAATTAATTGTTTCATGAGGGAGTAGATTAGATACTTGCAAAAAACATGAACAGAAATGCGGTGGGGCATCAGGTCCAGAAGGCAAAGGCTGAAAAAACTGCTTTTTATTATCAGAGATTGAATACCATACTCATCTTTTTTTAATATATATTTTAGGCTTGAAAGTTAGAACAAGGACTTTATTTTCTCCAAACTACAGTAATAGCTAAAATGTAAAGTAATGCATTGCAACTTGTTGACGGAAATAAAAATATGTAATTCCATTAATAGAGGCCTCCTGGTTTGCTTAAGGACATGAAGTAACAAATGCCTCTTAGGCAATTGTAAACTGTTATGTACTGGATACAGGCAGTAGAGAAATTCTATAGAACCAGATTCTTTAAATTAAATTTACAGTTTATTAAACTAAGTCCACATATGATTAGTCACTTTTATATCATTGTGGAGCTGTGAGAGAAACTTTTGCTTTGAATTTTGTGGGAGGGAAGCTAGAAATCCTGACTTCCACAATTTCAAGGACAAAGCATAGTGTAATCTTTTCATTTTAAGGGTATTTTTAAGCTAAAGAGGGTCACATCATTTGTATGCTGACATCCTTCCTATTGTTTTCATTAAAGAAAGAAGAATGAGAGTCTCAAAAATCTTGAGCTGCACCTGATAAGGAATTTTTAAAAGATGACCCCAACCTGTGGAGGATGATTTATGAAATCATGGTTTTCATTATTAGACTTAGTGCTGACTCTGTTGGTTTTGATTGATATTCCTGGAGCTTCTAGGCTTCATTTTTTTGTCTATAGGAAAGAGCAAGGGCATTGGAATTTTACAGGAGAACAAAGTTATGTAAAAGACACCCAGGTACTGGAACAGGTACCATTGAAAATAAAAGGGCTACAGATAAAAA
>JAAGNO010027559.1:0-11353 GCA_033439905.1 Ceryle rudis
GCTCCAGGCTCCACAAGCCCAGCTCCCTCAGCTGCTCCTCACCACCCTTGTGCTCCAGACCCTTCCCCAGCTCCATTACCCTTCTCTGGCCATGCTCCAGCCCCTCAATGTCCTGCTGGGAGTGAGGGGCCCAAAACTGACCCCAGGATTCAAGTTGTGGCCTTGCCAGTCGATGGGGACAACCCCCGCCATAGTCCTGCTGGCCACACCAGTGCTGACACAAGCCAGGCTGCTAGTGGCCTTCTTGGCCACCTGGGCACGCAGTGGCTCATCACAGCCATCTCTCAATGAACACCACCAGGTCCTTTTCTGCTGGGCCCTTTCTAGCTGCTCTGCCCTAACCCTGGAGTGTCACTGGTGGTGGTTGTGACCCAAGTGCAGGAGCCATGTTGCCCTGGGACTATGGTGTTAACTGTCCTCCTTACGATGCCCAAATCACGTCTGGATCATGTTAGCCCAGAAGATAAAGTGCCAGTAGATATTTCGGACAATTCAGTAGTGCAGATAGCGCTGTTTTAATACTTGGACTTACACCTTGTCTGGTTTATTTAGGCGTATGGAGGCAGAGCTTTTGTGGCCCTAGTTTCATGGTGCCCAGGTAAGCGGCCACCACTTATTTTCCAGGACAGAGGGGACTGTAGAGCTGAGGGTCCTGAATGCAGAACTCTCACGCACTCCATCACCTCTCTAGTAGGTACAGGCAGGCCAAGTGTCACTTCTGGGGATAACGATGGAGACACAGGTACCCTGCACATCTCAAAGGTCACTTCTTTATCCTTCCTTGAGTTCTTTAAGCCCAGCAAGTTTAGTTTCTCACAAAGGCTCTATTCTTTCACTTTAAAAATGAATATTTTATTCCACTGCAATTATTCCAAGGCTGCAAATGTTGGTTTGTTCTGTTTTGTTTTCTCCACTTGCAATGCCTCAAAAGAGAAAGAAAAGTTATTCCTCGTGAATTCTGGAGGGAAGGTTCTTGTTGCAGTTCAGCTAATTGCTCTGTTGGTCGGTGTGTACAGCAGTTCTGGTGGGAGATGTCCCTGCCCATGGGTTGGAACTAGCTGACCTTTAATGTCCTTTCCAACCCAAACCAGCCTGTGATTATACAACAGAAGCGCTGCAGAGTTGTCCTTGTACACAAAATCCCAGTGAAAAGTCTCTTAAGCAGGCAGGGTTCTTTTCATTTCCCAAAACAAAGCGAGTTCTGACTTAGACAAAACAACCTGGTGGGAGATATCAGCTCAGCAGTTGAGACTCACTGAGCTTCTCGGAGGGACAGCTGCGATGGCAACAGATCCGAGGCCAGTTTCAATTAAATATTGAATATTCAGATAGTGCAAAAGTGGTGGTTACTACATTTGTGGGGTTTTTTTTTTTGCTTGGTTTGTTTTGGTTTGGTTTTTTTTACCCTGGAGCTGAAGTGCCACTGAGATAAAACTCACTGAAACATCCCTCAGGGCCCAGCTCTGCTCTCCGGTAGGCAAAAGAGCAATTAACATATTTTATTGTTTCTATTTCCCTGCTTTGCATTGGTCTTCCCAAAGCACGTTAGAAAGGAGGCACGTTCCTGCTGAAAAGGCCTTTTTTAAGCCTCTGCTTTGGCACTTTTATGTAGGATTTCCACCCGTATAAACAGCAAGGCAGCAGCTGTGACCGGTGAGGAAGGCAACTGGGAACTTAAACTATTCTATGACTACTTGAGCCAGAGATGGTATCTGCAGCTTGGGTAGATTTTGCTGCTTTCAAAGTGCCTAATCCTGTCTCCAACATGTTGCTACTGAGACCCATCTCACTGTGTCCATGTTTTGGGTTTTTTTTTTCCCCAATTTCATGAGGCAGTGGATGAAAAAGGGCTTCTTGATGCCTTTTTGGTTGTAAGCTTCTAACGTGTTGCCCTCTTGCGTTCGGGTTGCAAAATAGGGCATCAAAATGGGACCTTTGATAATCTTTTTAATGCTGCACAAAAATGTGCAGTTGCCTCTGAGAACTTGTAGCCTGTGTCCATGTTGGAGGCACCTCTTTCCATGTCAAGCTTTGCCATCTTCATTGGGAGTGGCCAAGTGGAGTTAAGGATCCGAAACGGGCATAAAGCTTTCATGCATTCTGAGATGAGCTTTCTCACTTCCCAAGACACACAACAGCTGTGGGAAGTTAAGACTGCAGCTTGGAGGCTGGAGGTAGGACCATAGGGGATGATGGTGGGAACCCAAACCCAGCATGAGCAGGTGCTGTGTGGCCAACTTCAGAAGATATGTAACCGTTTATATTGGTGGTGAGATTTGGCAAAAGCCCCAGGGTGTTCAGAGGCAGAATGGGTTTGGTTTCACCAATATGCATTAAAAGCTGTTAAAGACTTGATGAGATAGTCTAAAAATGGAGGAAGGGGATCATGGGAAGGATGAGGAGGCAGAAGGTCCCTCAGCACTGAGGCTGTGGCACAGTCATCAGGAGTGGTGAGAAGCTGGGCAGTTTTCCAAGCTTATTCCAGCTCTCAAAGAGGTCTGAGCTCATGGTAATGGCCAAACCAGCGGGAAATGAAAATTGTGGCGGCTTGTTGGGTGTTGGTTTTGTTCTTTGGTGGTTTTCTTCTCAAAAAACCCTTTTTTTTTAAAAAAAAAAATAACTATTTTCCCATTGGGCTTTTTTTTTTTGTAGACTTTCATACCAAAGATGACTAAAAATAGGGATACACTTGGATTTTCAAGCACATAGCAAGAAAGAAATAAATTCTTCTGTTTCCTGTAACATTCTGCACAACAACAACAAAGTCAAGAATCCAAAAGCTTTCTGTGCAATGGGTTTTTTTTTGAAAAAATTCAACCATTATAAGATGATACGGAGACTTTCTGTCTCTGAACCTCCCTGAAATTTTTTAGGCTAGCCTGAATTTTGTAGTTAACCCAAATAATCTGGTGTTCCAGTCCCCCAGAACTTCCTGAGTGTCACATGCTGGAGGTCTTTAAGGCCCTGAATGTGCCACACAACCCTCGGTGATGCTTCTAGGAGTTAACAAATAAAATCACCAGGGCCACGGTTCAGTCTCTACCCACTTATATTTTCAAGTTCATTTATATTTTCATTTTCAATGAGTTTATAAACAAGTTACATGCAGGGAAAACACTTTGGGAATCACGTGGCCGTGAACTTGGTTGTTTATTTGGTGCTAAACTACTGCATTTAATACCCCTGGCTTTTGATGGGGTGAGGGTGAAAGCCAAAAATGATGGTATTTAGGAGTTTCACATTGTATTTGAAGTTGGTTCTCCAGCGTTTTCTGAAGCCTTGATTTCCTCAATCCAAAAGTAAAACCCTGTGTATCGTCGTAGTGTTGCAAGGTGGTGGGTTGTCTTTTGTAACTCTTGCAATTTGCTGGGATGCTTTTCTAAAGAAGCTTGGCTTTCATTAAATAAACGAACCTCCTGGATATCTTGCCTGTAAGGGGAGGGATAAAATAATAATTATCTTGAAAAACATGACTGGGGAATAACCCAATGATGTGGGTGGATCCTCTGCCCCAGGAAGGAAGCGGCATCCCTGGGTTTGCTGAGATGTTGTGTGTTACTGGAAGGGGGAGACAGACCTATTGTAGAGATGGTGGGGATTGCTCTCTGGAAGTTATGAACTGGGTTTTCTGGGTCACCATGAGGTGCAACAGCTCCTCGGGTTCCCTTCAGAGAGGGCTCTTCTATAGCCTTCTTGGCAAAGCTATCCACCATAGGGAGTGAGGGAGTTCTGGCTGTGCTGTCGGCCAGGGTAATGTGCAGAACGTACCCATAGCCCGTGGAGGAGAAGACTTACTGGCTTGGTAATGTCCTTTCTGGTGTCTACCTAGCAGATGATAGTCAAGAGACATTCAATCCATTGAGACATTGACACCTTAGGGCCAAAACTGCCTGCTTTTTTTTTTTTTAACCTCCATCGGTGGCTGTAAAGATGCAATGGAGATGTAGGAAGCACCACGACTTTGGCAGTCTCCTGACCTCCCTGGTCCTTATAGGAGCCAGGTGCTCTTGCAGAAGCAAGAGATCAAGCAAGACTTGTACGTTGTTTCATTGCAGCAGTCATGCTTTAGAGAAGAACTCGTGTAAAGACTGATGGGAACTCCTTAGGAGCTGGGAGGGGCTTGGAGCTATTCCTTCCCCAGTCCTTTTACCTGCAAGCATCAGTGTCATTAATTCACCAGAACCGGTGGGAAAACTGTTGTTGCTCATAGCTAGAGCATGAGGGGTGGTGGAGCCCTGCCCAGCGTAGGTGTGTGTGCAGTCTGGCAACACGTCTCCGTGGTGCAAAAAGGAATGTGCAAGATTTTCCAGGAAACGGCTGGGAAGTGATCAGGCAGGAGACTTGACTGAGGCTGCAGACACCTGAGGTCCTGTTGTCTCCGCTCAGAGTGAGTCATTCCACTTTCACAGACTTGGAGAAGTGTTTCACCCAATTCCTTCTTCAGCTGAACTCACCCCCAATATGGTGAGCCTTTTATCCTGGATAAGTGGGAAGCAAAACTCAAGATCAGTCTGAATGGACAAGAGCGAGTTCGGAGAAGAGTGATGAAGCTGGTAAAGGGTCTGGAGAAAAATAAAATCTTATGAGGAGTGGCTGAGGGACCTGGGGCTTAGTCTGGAGAAAAGGAGGCTGAGGAGAGACCTTATTGCTCTCTCCAGCTACCTGAAGGGAGGTTGCAGTGAGGTGGGTGTTGGCCTCTTCTCCCAGGTAATTGGTGATAGGACAGGAGGCAATGGGCTTAAGTTGCACCAGGGGAGGTTTAGGTTGGATAGTAGGAAATTTTTTTTTCCTGAGAGAGTGGTGAGGCCTCGGAACAGGCTGCCCAGGGAGGAGGTGGAGTCACCATCCCTAGAGGTGTTCAATAAAGTCTAGATTTCACTCTTCAGGACATGGTTTAGGGTTCCTGACAATATATAGTAGATGGTTGGACTTGATCTTGAAGGTTGTTTCCAACCTTAATGATTTGATGATTCGGTGAATTTTGAAACTGAAAAATGCACTGACTTGCTTCTGGTCTGATTACCTTAGTGCTTCTACTCTAAAAGATTTCTGGACTGCTTGATTAATTTTTGTCTTGTATTGAACAAGAAACCCACCGTACGTTAACATTATTTTGGTATTGTTTGTCTGGAGGCCCTCTCAGAAGAGGAAATGTATTGCACGTGGTACTGTGTAAACACACCCACCTTGAACTTCCCTTTCTCCTTTAACTTATTTGGAGAGCCAGATTTGGGACAAATTGTGTCCCAGAGGTGACTAAAATGGCCTGATGATACTTTGGGAAATGCCTGTGTACAGTGGATGGACAGACACGTCCATCACATGCCTTTTCACTTGGTGTTCTGCTGGGTCAGCTGCTGTGCTGAAAATGGGACTGTCCAGTTCAGAGTGGGCCATTGTGGCCTCCTGCAGTTCACCTGCCAAATTCACATAAAATGGTAGAATTGGTGGGTTTTTTTTTTTTCAGAAGAGACCTTTAAGATCATTGAGTCCAACCATCAACCCAGGTCACCACTAACCCATGGCCCTCAGCACCACAGCTCCATGTGGGGCTTTGAAACACCTCCAGGGATCATGAGGACTCCACCACTGCCCTGGGCAGCCTGGGTCAGGCCTGGACAACCCTTTCCAGGAAGACATTTCTCCTCATGTCCAACCTAAACCTCCTCTGGTGCAACCTGAGGCTGTTTCTTCTTGTCCTGTTGCTTGTTCCTTGGGAGCAGAGCCTGACCCCATCTGGCTCCAACCTCCAGCTGGGGAGTTGAGAACCAGAAGGTTTCCCCTGAGGTGGTCTCCTTTGCTCCATGCTCAACAAGCCCAGGTCCTTCAGCTGTTCCTCTCCAGACTCTGCTCTAGACCCTTCCCCAGCTTCACATACGCCCATTCTGGCTGATCCAGAGGCTAAAGCTTGAAGAAGCATTTTTAAGAAATAGTTTTAGACCTTGAAGTGATTAAAGACAACAAATAACTGCTTTGTTTCTGTTGGCATGCCACTGGCCCTGTGTTGGGGATGAGGAGGATATGCAGTCCAGCCACGATTCTCCATTTCTTCTGTTCTTTGATCCCAGCCTTAACGCATTTTTGGGGGATACGTTTGGAACAAATGTGGAGTGTTGGCCTCAGTACAAGGGTGACTCGATGGCTGGAGCCTTCCAGAGCAGCTTCCAAACTGTGTGCAGTTCAGCCTCGCGTTCGGATGTCATTCTCTGTAGAAATAAGAGCCACCCGCAGAGATCTGATCTGTTTTTAAACTTTCCAGGAGCATTCAGAGGATTTGAAGGAGATTCTCAGCTGGGGGTTGAAGTGGAGGGATGGAATAGACCCATGAGCTCCATGGCCAGATGAATAGGATGCTAGCAGGGAAGGTCCATCGTGACAAAAACACATATGCTCCTTAACAATTAGATATTCACTGGGGCTGTTTATGTCCGTCTGATCATTTCTGCAAGCCCTAACACTCTGAAAAAGCAAAGGCTGTGAAGCAGAGTAAAACAGATGCCTGGTTGACCTGGCTCAAAATTACTTGCAGCAGTTCCAGAAAGCTGAGAAGTTGGTGGGTGCCTGTTGGGAAAAAGGCTTTTGAGAGGACCATGTGATGGAAGCTGGCTGGAGAAAGATCTGTTGATAATGTTCTGATGTGGTGAATTTCTGTAGGCTTCCCATAAACAAATTTTCATGTTCCTGTTTGTGTGTGTGCTTTAAATCAATAACTCATCATGTGTGAAACTTTTGTTTAGTGGTGTCATGACTGTTTCTTGATGGTCAAAACTCAGTTCTTCAGGGTTGAGCTGCCTTTATTATTATTATTGCCTGTCAAAAGCTCAGTGCTCAGAGTCCCGCTGGGCCAAGTCCTCCACAGGTACATCAAAGAGAGACTCAGACTGCAGACTGGATACAAGAAAGAGAAAACAGACAGACCGGGAGGGCCAGAAAGATGAGGATACAACTCTAGGCACAGCAATAGTGAGCAATCTGCATCTGCCAATTGATGGATTCCCCTCGGCAAAGGTTTTAGCTGTATCTGAAATGGTTTCATCAACTTGAATTATTCTTCCTCCTTCCTCTCGTGCAACGGTGATGATTTTTGTCTTTGCCATCCTATTAATTTTTCCTGAGTTTTCCTCCTGCTGTTCTGATGTTTAGCATTTGGATTGGTCCCCCTTCTCTCCTTGGCCCAGGTTGCCCCGAGAGGTGGTGGCTGCCCCAGCCCTGGCCCCATTGCAGGGGAGCTTGGCCGGGGCTCTGAGCACCCTGCTCTAGTTGCAGATGGCCCTGCTCCCTGCAGGGGGGTTGGACCAGATGACCTTGAATGGCCCCTTCCCACCCAAACCAGTCTGTGATTCTATGTAGAAGCTCATGTTGCACCTAAGCAGCTGGACAAATCTAAGCAGTTCCTTTTAGGGCATACCAGTTGCAGACTGGGATGCTCCACCAAGGATATTGGTTTTGCCAGGGTTTGAGCTACTCAGGATTGTGGCTCCTGATACATCTTCCCAACCAGTGCAGCGCTGACCTGACAGAAGCAGTTAGATATGGGAAACCTGTGTCCCTCTGCCAGAAGGAACAGATGGCTGTGAAACAACCAGCCTCCCCCAAACACATGTAACTGATAATATCCCAGGTTAACATTCCAGGTTGAAACCCCACATTCAAATAGAGTATTTTTTTATCTTTATTTTTTTTTTAAGCTCAGGAGAGTGGACTCTGTACATCAGCAAGCTGCTGGCCAGGCTCCAGGACTGGATATATCAGGATTCTTCCTGTCTATTGGCACACGACTTCAGATGCGGAAGGCAGAGCTGTTCCTCCTGTGACACAGCCCCAGCCTGCGCTGGATTTTCAGCTGCCTGAATGCTTCAGGTTGGAATAGATTTTACAAAGCGTGGGTCCAGTTTAGACTGCTGAGCAAAGACAACTCCAGCTTTTGATCCTTGCAGCCGGTTTTTGCCCACACCTTGGTATTTTTGCATTCTCTTCAAGATCCATGGCCTTACTTAGTGTCTAAATAACTTTTTTTTGCAGCTGAATTTGATCACAGAGGTTGTTTTTCCATGTGTTTGGGTATCCGATGAATTGGTGACTCTTCTTCCCCAGTATCTGTCTCTTATTTCAGTCATTTGTCATCCAAAACAACTGCTTTAGATTGCCATGTGTGTTGAGCGTTGGCCCTGTTGAACTGACCTTCTCAGCTGCTTGACTTGTTCCCATCAGGCAGGAGACCAGTGCGAGGTCAGACCTGAGTCAGCATAAATATATTTAGGAAGCCAATAAAGCTTTATTTTGAAATGTCCTCTTTCCCTCCCTTGTTACGTTCCCTGTTATTGATGAGGTATTTCATGCGTGTCGACCACCTCCGGCTGCCACCCTTGTCCCTGACCAACCTCACATTTCTGGTAACCTCTGGGCCGTGTCTCCCTGGGACTGTTTGATTGTCATTTTCTTTCTGCGCAGCTCCCGCCGGCTGAAGCTGGTGGTGTTTCTGAAGCAAGACTCAAAACACCTTGGTTCCTACCATGTGTTTGCTTCCTTCTGTGTTTCTTATCTTGACATTGACATCTCTCCTCCCCCTTCTTGGCTACTTTTTGGGCAGAGGGTTTAATACTCTCTTTTTAGAGTCTGTTGCTTTGCCTCTTCTGCTCCACCTCAGCTTCTCCAAGTTTTACTCTTTCTTATCTTCACCAAGTGAATGAAGCCACCAGTCCCGGCTCAACAAACTGCTCAGGTTCAAATTGAGTTGTTTTTTGGCCGATGCCCGGAAGGTTTTAGTGCCGTGTTTTTGCCACGAATGCAATGACCTTTGAAAATTAACCAAACATCCCTGGAGGTATTTAAGGCATGTAGATGGGGCACTTAAGGACATGGTTTAGTGATGGCCTTGGTAGCGCTAGGTCAGCAGTTGGACTCGATGATCATAAAAGTTTTTTCCAGCCTAAATGGTTCTGTGATTGAAGGAACCTGGAACATTTCTGTAGGCACCTTCTAGATGGGGAACCAGAATCTCCATCCCTACCCAGGCGATGCCAGCCGAGCAGTCATGCGTTGGTGGGGGGTGTTCAGAAATTGAACTGTCCCTGGGAGGGGAAGATGTTTAACCACCATCTTCTCTGTTAAGTGCAAAATGTCTCCTTTTCAGTAGGAAACCTGCAGTTGGTAAACACAGGAATTAGAAGCCTGAAAATACAAGGTTAGAGTAATGTTTTGATTCTCAGCTGCTTTACAGTTGCTGTCCTCACTTTGCCACTGAACCCTGATGGCTTCTTTCTCGTCTCTCATTAATGGCTGGTTCCTCTGCTATTGGTGGTGGTTGTTTTGTTGTTGTGTTGGGGTTGGGGTTTTTTTTGAGACAGGGGATTTTGTAAAACCTTTCTGAAAGATACAGCTGGACAATACCCTGTAGATCTGAACCTGGTCTGATGACAATCCTCCCCCGCACACACATCACTTGATGTATTCAAGACCAGGCTGGATGAGGCTTGGAGCAACCTCATCTAGTGAGAGATGTCCCTGCCTATGGCCAGAGGGGTTGGAACTAGATGTTCTTTAAGGTCCCTTCCAACACAAACCAGGCTATGATTCTGTACCTTCACAAGGTTTTGATGCCTTGTCACCAAATTTGTCCACACTGGGAATTTGGGCATGTAAGTTGCTGAGCTACTGAAGTTGATATTCCTCTGCCCACAAAAGCTATATGGCATTGAGTACAGTTAAAATAACTTTAGAGAAGACATCTTGTACTGCATTTGTGCTATACCAGCAGAACATCATGGTGGGCACCTATTACTTGGACTGTGTAGAATCTAAGATTGCAAGCCTAAGGTCAGTGATCTTCCCAATACCTGTTCCAGCTCTCGAAACTGGCTAACAAAATGAACTTCGCAGTTGCTCCTGGAGCAGGAACTCTGTGTCAAGTGCAGGTACTTGATTTTTCAGCTTTGAAAGCACTTACTACCTAACAGGTGAAGAATAAGTGAGTACAAATCCCAGCCAGGTTGTTATTTGGTCAGTGTGACCTTTTTGTTGAGTAAGTAACTGAATTCTTTACTTTTGCACATGTGTCACACGCTTTTTGTCTTAATTGTCCTTGGGGCAAACACACACAACTTGAGAAGCTGGGGTTCTCTTTTGGACAGTATGGCCTGAGCTAAAAGGTAGTGGTCAGACTTGAGAATTTAAGGCTGACTGAGAAGCAACTGATTCTCTCGTGATGTGTAGCACAACCACCCTCTCCCAGAAGCACAAAAGCTAGAGGGATTCACCCCTGGCTGCCCATACTTAAAGATGAGCAAGTTCCTATATAAAGAGAGTACTTAATTTCAACAGAGTGGTATCTTAAAAATTATTAAGGAGAACCACAACATCACTTCTACCCAGCATGCCAAAACTGCTCAGGGAAGTCTTCAGCTCTTCAGAGTATCAGTTACAGGGGAGGTGACCAAGCTCAGGAGGTGTGAAGTCCTAAGGAGCTGACGCTCCTGTGCAGACCTGCAGCCGTGGTCTCTGGCTTGTGGGGCTGGTGGCCTCAGAGCTGCTGGTGAACACGGAGCCGTCAGCGTGTTGCCAAGTCGGGCGGTAAAAAAAACTGAACTGCCCCTCTGCTAAGCCATGCATCAAGTAAACCTCCTGGGAATGGGATCAGTCACTCACTTCACATGCAAATTGCTGTTCATCCCGGGGGCTGGGGGACACAGGGGTTCGAGTGCACACACCACCATTCTTCCAGCCTCGAAAGCCAGACAAGCCTTAAGTGAGGCAAAAAAGGTGGGGGAGAAAGGTACCTAACTGGACTTTGACCTTCAGCTGCAAGGGGCCCGAGTGTGAGTGTGGATGTGTACGTGTGTGTGCGTGCGTGCGGTGTGCTCTCCTTGGCCAGATTCTGCCCTGGGATAGCTGCTGCTGTCTGAATGGTGTGGGTCTGTCCGTCATGGTCTGCTGCATCTTGGCTGGGTTCCACCTGGCAGCCTTTTGAGTAAGTCCTTTGAACAAAATAGTTCGTCTGTAGGGTCTGTCTTATTTTCTCTGGGGTTGGGAGGAGCCACGGAGAATGCTGGGACCACACTGCGAAGGCAGCAGTGGGAGCAGGAGAGGTTTGTGCCATCACCTGCCCTGTGTCCTGAGCACAGATCTGTCTCATTCCAGTTCTCTGTCCCCAATGCAGTCATGAGGAAAAGGGCATTTTGAAGCTATAGTGAAATTCCACAGTGGATGTTTTGGAGAATCCCAGCTTGGTGGGGAGAGTGGGAAGGGACCTCAGGAGATCAGCTGGTGCCACCCCCTGCTCCAGCAGGGTCACCCAGAGCAGGGGGCCCAGCATCCCATTGGCCAGGGGGGGTTGGAATCTCTCCAGACAAGGAGA